>LYUA01001530.1:80223-108626 GCA_002093875.1 Calopteryx splendens
GGGAGGGGGACGGCGGCGGTGCGAAGGACAGTGGCATTTAAACGAGAAAAACGGCGAGTTGGCATTCCCTTCACACCTTAACGAACTTTTGGCAACTTCACCCTCTGCATCCTGCCTGCTTTGAGAGGGAAACCAACCCTTGAAGTCTCCAGGGAACGTGGAAATGAAAGAGCGAAATGATCGCTCTATGATACACCTCAACTGCACACGACAAGACAAGAGAAAAACAAACTGCCATAATATTTGTTCCAACATGCCTCCACCAATCGAAATATGATCGAAGGTTTGCAGTGAAACGTTACAATTTCATTTCACCGGGATTTGAACCCAAATCCACAATTTTCGCGTCGAGAACGCCACCAATTACACCGTGACACCAACTTCTTTCGAAGTGAATTTCGGGCATGGCTCATACAAACGAAACGATATCGCTCATTGCTCAAATTTCGTGGAGAAAAACATGAATCTCGCTGCCACGATCGACCACACTTTGTCAATTCAAGTACGACGATTTTTCTCCGAGCGATGATTTCCCCCACTAGGATCAAAATTGAAACAACTAACATTCCTAAGAACCACATAGCAATTAATCGGGTAGGTGGTATCAAATGAATCAATAATGAGTTCATTTGGAGATACGTAGTTGGACGATTTGGGGCTGTTAGATTGTCTTAGTGCGCGGAGGAAGGCGAAAATGAGCCCCACCATCGACATTTAACTACATTTAACGAAAGGCACAGTTCATGGACTTTCAATTTAATCCACACGACACCCGAAAATGGATCGGAATAACATCGAATACCATTCCACCGCCGGGGTCTGAACGGGGGTTTGGAACAGTGTCATTACATTACACTGAGGAGGGCGTCCGCAACTTTTTCGAACTCCACTGTTAAAAACCTTTTTCAACAAAGTGTTTTTCCACAGATATGAAGACTTCGCATACATTTTCATGTTTCTCTATGGAACAATAAATATTTAAGAAATATATGCATTTTATACCATCACGCCACCGCGTTCCGGTACAGACCACCGAACGTGGAAAGCCGGTACACAGAGCTACGGCACCAATCCGACCCATGCTACATGCGTAAAACTTCAATAGTGATCAATATATCTACCAATCTCACAATTCAATTTTCATCTAAATCACCCCCACGTGTTCGTGAAAACATAAATTAAATGTTCAAAAACTCGAAAGAAAGAACTCGGATCAATCATCAACGAAGTTTCCACACGAAATCAATAAGTTCGAAACATTCGGCGAGCGGGAAGAGTAAAAAGTGAAGGGCAAAACAAAAAAAAAATTTTTATTCCTTCTATTCATTGAATACTTCCAATTCTAATCGCCGATCATATGCCAAAGATCTTCCACGTCTTCCTTCCGTCGTGACGCGCGCACTATTTCTTGTCCCCTCTTTCACGCTTTGTTTGCCGATGGCACATCCCACCAGCGATATCACCACACACTAATGGTGTCCGCAGTTCCCCTGCCGTAAACTATGCTGGGCTCCGGGTCTACATTTGAAGCACCGATGGCTATCTATCTGCATGGTAGCACGTTCTGGATAGTTCCGCGTTGAGGCCTTCGACCAGCTGACATGGACCCGTGGCCTGCAATTAAGATTACACGAGACAAATCATTCAGTGGTGCTGTGTGGCGGCGATTGAGTCACGTCATTCGCATCCTGCTGAACTGCTTCACTCGCCCTGACATTCCACCATTTCTCACTATGCGTACTTATGCCAGAGTTTAAAAAAACAATAAATATCCATAGAACATGTTATAAAAACACACTTACTAAAATGAAATTATGGCGCCAACCTTTACTCGGTGCGGTGCTGCTCCATTTTCAAGAGTCATCACGAGATTTCGGTCAGCCTACTTTAATCATTACGTTACTAATTACTTTTCAGCATTAGGGAGCTTGTGTAACGCGAATAAATATTTTTTATACATTAAAAGGCAGCAAGATAAGCTTGTAAGTGGGAAAAAAATCTTACGAATTCAATGGTCTCAGGCTCAACTTCGTGAAAACTCATAACTCAATAAGTAGACTATGCATATATTCACTTTATTTCAGTAGGTACTACTAGTTTCGATGCATATACGACATCAGCAGGTGATGCCATTGATTTGGGAAAATCATACTGCTGAATTGGGTGATACGGAGAAACTAAGAAATGATCTTAGCAAAATAAGTGCAAATGTTTCTTATAATAAGATAAATTTCACTATGTTGAATTGGTAGTCATTTAGTTTCAACAATTAAAAGGTTATTAAGAAATCAAGAAACTATATTCCAAGGTTCTAGCGAAGCATTAATATGTTATCGGGTTCTAAGCGGTAGCTATTCAATATCAGCAAGTCCTACGACCTACTTTAGACGGATCTTAAATTAGAATAAAACGGCAAATTTCACCACAAATAGAACGAGTGCAAAGAAAGCTCCTTCGGTAGCCGAAAAATTAAAAAGGAAAAATCCGAAACCATATGTGACCACACGTGAGAAAAAAATTAGGCCGCCGTGCTGTGGAGAGAGAGAGAGAGAAAAAAAACGGGCAATACCGGAGAGGAGATCCCGGTGAAATTAAAATATTTCTCACAAGAAAGAGCTACCCGGAGACCGAAAGGTACACAGGACACGCTTTCCAAATTGTGACGATTTCGGAAGGAGCGATGGCTATCAGAAAGCGGGGCCGCACGTGGAGACACCTGTGGGCCGGGAGGGGAACCGACGGGAACGAAGGGAGGGAGGGGAGGGGATCGGAGGAGGGGGTGAGGACGAAGAGAATGAGAATGGGGGTGGAGGAGATCCGGCAACTCCTCAACAAGGGCGAAGTAAACACGTGATCTCCTTTTCCGTGTCTCTTTCACTCAGCAATCAACACGGGAGAAAAATCTCAAGTTAAAAATTTTGTTTCAATATTTCTCAAGAACAAAGATTGACACTAATATACGAACGAGAGAAGTTGAAATTATCGTCTTTTCAGAAAAAAATATCAATTGCGTTCGTCTTCAACAAGACAAAAATACAAGAGCCTGCCCAATGGTGTGGCAATGCTATTACAACGACGAAAGATTGTATGCGAAAAAGAGAAGTAATAAAGAATTAAGAAATGAAAAAATAAAGAATTTTACGTGTATTAAGGATTGGGAAGCAATCGATATGATCCAATCTTTCCCATTCATTTCTCACCTTTCAAAAACAAATTTCAAACCTAAGTACCGTCATGGATGTTTTATTTTCGAAACGTAATGATTAAATTGATTACCTAATTACGATTTAGGTATCCCTGATGCACCGACTGCAGATGGCAAACGATTGGAAAGCGTTATAACACACGTAACTCACACGGCCGGCCCGGCCCGGCACGACCGGCAGGTAGGTCCGAGATGAGGAGTTCTACAAGCCCTTGGGTCCGCTGAAGAGGGGAGGGAGAGGGTACGCGCACCAAACCTTGGATTATTTGTAACTGCCACTGAAGAAATTTTGTAATTAAGTACGGCCAATTCCTCTCCGTCAGATGATGTCTTGCGTTAAGCTTTAAGTGTTGAAGACGGATCAACCGAAGAAGATGAAAATTGTTCCTCATTTTGAGACAGTGGGCTTTAGCAAATGCTAGGGTAAAACAATGAATTAAATTAGACTGAGGGAGAGGATAGAGTATCTATAAATACTCGGAAATGGGTTAGGTTTTTTAATATATATTCGAGGGAAACATTTGGATGGCTAGGTAAGGAGCAATTATCCTCATGTAGGATTAACCAAATTGATACTCTCGGGAAAAATCTCTCACGCGGGTGTAAGCCGGTCCCTTAATTCAGAACAATGAGCTCGAGGAACTTTAATGCACAATTCTTCAAACAACGAAATAAAAATCTTCTTCCCATCCGATTACGCCATTTATGGTTCATTACGCCATCGAATTAACCCACGCACACCTCCATGAAATGGGTGAGAAGACTAAACAGGATAACACTAGCATTTTTCTTCCTTCTTAATTTAAGAAATATCCAACTTTTACACATGTTAAGAACATTTAGTTTCAACTTCGTCAAAATAAATTAGCTAGTAATGTTTCAATCGTTTTGGACACGGATCTGTTACCACAACTTTTCTGGAGATAATGACAAAAAAAGTCATTCCCCCGTGGATTTACGGACAAATTAAATGTAGCCACTATCACTAGGCCGTAGGGAGCTATCAGTAGTGCTTGCCGCCCCTCAATCATTATTTGTGCATGGTATATTAAGCTGCATCAATAATACAGTAGCCGATACAAGGATAAGGTCCGGGTAGAGCCAAAGACTAATGAATTGGCATCTTGAGTAATATGAATGCCACAACTATTTCTTAAACAACCTTAAACCTGACACCAAATCGATCAAAATGCTTTCTGCATTCGGAGCGTGTCTACTGCTCGGGCTTTCTTAAGCGTTTAAGAGAAAGTGAATTCAGCGCATTAAGCGGTGGAAGAATGAGGGAAATCTGATCGACGTTTGGCAAAAAAAACGAATGACCCTACCCTTCCATCCAGCCCTGAAAAAATTATTGGAGAGCCCCCGCTGAATGACCTCTGCCCCTTAAGACTATTATATTTCCTTGGAAAGTGGAAAAGACAAAGGGCTTCTATCCTGGATCGGACGCCAAAATGAACTGACTCTATAATCCCGCACGATGGAAGGGTTAATTTTCGCTTTGTCTATGGCTTCGAACGTATCGCCGAACGCAAAAGGCCCGTCCCACAAGAATCAGTTAATCTCCACTCTCGCTTTCCACCACTCCCCACCTCCATCACGCCCATACGGATTCACTACAGAACCCCTTTCACTCATATTCAATGCGGAGCTCCTTTCACACAAATTGGAAAAATAAAATCTACGCAAGCACATACCCGGGTGCTCAGTTTTCATCCAAATTTTGATATGTTCCATTCCTGGGAACACCAGACGAAGTATATTCTGTCGTAAATCTTAAGCAAGATCCTTAATTAAAAAGTAAACTGCGGGAAATACCGTGACAGTGGCTTTAACGGAGTTACCCGCTGCTGTGCATAAATATGTGAAAAATTCACAATGTTTTTTAGTAAGCGGACTTGGCCCTGAGCAACCCGGATCCTTCGATTTCCGGGCGAGTGCTTTAGCCAGTTAAGCTACCCAGGCGTCCTCTTAGCTTAACTCGCTAAAACACTCGACCGGAAATCGGCCAAAGGTTTTCGAACATTAGTTATTTACTCATTCATCTCTCTCCCTCTCCACCCTCTAGAATCAATGATCGTGTGCGTCTGTGACAAAGTTGCAGTTTAGTCATGGCAAACACGAGCAGCGAGGATAAGGATTCATCTGCTCAGTGTGAGCTCGGTCCGTCCACCTCGGCATACGCTTTCGTGACTAAACGCATATATAAATCTACAATGATTGCTACACAAAAATCGGAAGGACATTTCTCCGTCAAAACGTTTAACTGCAATAGCCCGATATTCATGAAATTCCAAGGCACTTATATTGTCCTATATGTCTATTCTTCACATATTTGTACATATATGTACTCCATATACGTTTCTGTACACTTTCCATTCATACGGTGCACTTTTATCAACCGGATTGAAAAATTTGAATGAGAAGCCAACTTACTCGGAGATCAACAGGGAGGGAGATGGACAGAAAGGCAGAAATGTAAGGGACGCTTACCAGTTGTCCGACTGTATTTGTGTGCGGAGGTTTTCACTTCTGCCGCGTGTCCCGCGACAGATTTTTTTATACTCCCAATCCCGCCCGCCTCTCCACCTTCTCCCCATCACCTCTCATCACCATTCTTTTAAATAACTTGGAAATAAAAAATATGGTAATTTATTCATCTCAACAAGCTAGGTTCACAATGTTACATTCAATAGGCATAAATATACATTTCCCGCACCCTCCCCGGCATACACGCGCGCCGCGCAGGGCCCCCGGTTGGCTAGAGGAACCACTGTTCTGAATTATTCCCAGAATAAACAGATGCTATCACGTAGAAACAAACCATTGTTTCGACACGCGGCCGATTTTAGGCGAATCTGAAACACTTTCATCGCCCACCTCCCATAAAAACTCTCCTTCGTCAGCGGTTCCCTTAGAGCTCTATCAGATTTTCGGGAGGGGGCAAGGGGACCTTCATTTATTTTTCGAAAAACGCTTCTCAGTAGGTACCGGAAGGATTTATGTGAGAGCCCCCAATTATTACCAAGCAAAGGTCCAGGTGTGGGCGTTCATGTTTTTACGAGTTGCTGAATGTAAACGAATTATCATGGAGGCGTCTGTTCATCACCAAAGCAACGAGGACATGAAATTCGTAACATTGAACACCGTGGACTATGGATTGAATTGCGACATACCGCTGTTTAGATTGGCAGGCATTTCCAAGGAAATAATAATTTCCAAAATATCTGATACGCGATTAGTAAGATCCTGTCCTGCTTCAAGAGTTCAACGACCTTCGCACCCGGTCAGGCATAGAAAGCACACCAGCCTGACCAAAAGACAAGCAACTTTTTCGTCAGTAAGCTGACGATAAAATATAATATTATCTTAAGGCTTAAGATATAAATACGACGGCCCTACCATTTAAGTAAAAAAATTGATTTGGCCATTCCAAAAAAATCAAATTCTTAGCTTTCCGTTTGCTGGACCCTGGATCTATCGGTTGGGAATGCGAGGTACAAAGTTGCCTAAAGGAGATTTATCGGAAAAAAATAGTTACTAAACCTTGCCGAATCGATAGCTCGTGTGACACCGGAAGAAAATGTAACTAGCGAGAGAGATACGAGATAGGACATGTCGAGAACACAAATGAAACATTGATCATATTTTACTAGCATATTACGGTAAGACATTAAATGCTTAATTTTCATATTTTCATTAGTCACCAGTGAGTGCATAGTGTCGTAAGGCGGAGCATAGAAGTCTGGCACTGATTGGCCTCTGTGTTCACCAAAAACGTACCCCAACCACTAGATTATTGTTGAATGAAACTCATCAGCCAAGCTGACAATGACTTCGAGCACATGTCTTCAAAGTGAGATGCATTAAAGATGTGAAAGGTATAGCACAGCCACGAACTTACAACTTTTGTCTACAAAATTGAGCTGATATCTCAACTATCTATCGTCTCTGAATCACGGTTTCACTGTAATAACACGGGAAGAATCAAATTGGCGAGTTGAAACCTATTAAGTTCCATTTTCAAAAGATCGAGATTTTTATAACGTATTTTCCCTTTTACTGTTCCCATTTTTGGGAAGAGTCGGGAGAAATCTGGCACCCACATTCGATTGTTCTTGAAAGGTGCCAAAGGGGTCACACAGTTTTAACGCCCGACACAAATATGAATTGTTGCACTCACCGCGTGGCAACAGCAATCCGTTTAGTGAGGGTAGGGGGGAGGGGGGGAAGAACAAAAACAGTTTAGATATATTCGGCTCCACCCAACGGGAACATATTCCCCATATAACTGTCCACCGTCCGTAGTTTACTACCACTAAACTCCATATTAAATATGTACACACGGGTACTTAAAGAATCGGCGCATATCTTATAAGTCCGGTTCAGCACTTTACAGTTGATCTGACAAGGAGAATAAACAGGGAAACCAGTTGTGAAACTATCGAGGCTTCCCGAGAAATTAGACAATGTATACAATAAACTCCCCAACTTTCCTAGAAATAGCGGCCCGATAAACGTTCACGGAGAATCCTTCCGCGAATCGGATATTGGCACGCTCCGACTCGATTCGGAGCATATTCGACAGCCGATCTTTCATCTTTCTGCCGGATGCCCATTTGGACGAGCGCTTGAGCATCCGAAACCATATACGATAGCCTCCTCATCTGCGATTAGGTAGGGGAGGGTTGAGAGGAGGGGGGGAGGATCAAGAAAGTTCGAGCAACGCATTACTTACTTCCCGGGAAAGTGGGCGGACGAAACCCAGTCTGGGGCTGAAGATAGGCAGTGGGCTGCAAGTGTCCGATCGACCCACGGTCGAGTCGCTGGGAAGTGGGTGTTGTCGATGGAGAATTAGCGACGGTAACGTAGGGATGAGGGGTAGGTAATGAGGTCCACAGGAGGTGGCTAAAAACCAAGTCCTCGAAATTCAAAGCTATCCTTATTCCACTCCTGGGCCTATTTCTCTGAGAAGAACGTACTCGCACACTAACATTCCGGTCAGTTAAGTGACCATCTTAGGTGAGAAAATTGTCGCGCGCAGGTAATATGCATCAAATACGGAAAGAGTTGTATGCCTAAGCACCACTCGAAGTTAGGTGAGTTTTAAATAAGGGTATTAATTTCTTCGCGTGCATATTGCTCCAGGAGTATCTTCTGCGAATATCAGTATGAACCAATAGCTCCCCTAAATCGTTTCAAGTTTTTTTTCTGCTGAAGCTAGTCACTTCGTAATTCTGTGGAGGAAACGACAATAAAGCCGAACGTAAGCACACACTCGTACGAAGTGTGTGCGTACGTTACGTTTGTAAGTAATAAACAGACGGACGGAAATTCGGATTTAAAAATTCTTACTACATAAATTCTAATCGGGAATTCACTTCGAAGAAAGATGATTCGGTGGCGAAGATAGTTGCATTAACGACAGGCAACAGAGTTTAAATTTCGGCCGAATCAAATCATATATTCACGACGAATCTCAACAACACTGAACCTTCTGCGCACACATCTTCCGCCACTAGTGTCACTTCTGTTCACGGAACTTGAAAGACACAGTTTCTCACCAACTGAAGTTTGACGAGAAGTACATGAAAATATATAGCGGCATGGAATTTGGTAACTCTTATGGACCCCATTCAAACACCGAATAGTTTTGTCTATACGGGCTTAGGACGAGGAAGGCATGGTAAGAAAAAGGAGCAATAAAAGAAAGAATTACGAGAAAGAGGAATTGCGAGAAGCACTTTGATTACTTACTCTTTTATTTTTTCGTTGAACGATTGAACGATTTTTTTATCATGTAAAATAATAATGACTTACTTCGGACTTGAAAGTAGCCATTACGTACAGCAGGAGGGGTAGGCAAGGCTCTTTAGGGCTACAGTTTTGGATAATTCCGGCCCCGGATGAAACCGTGCTTGAATCATGTCAGGGCCCAAGTGCCTCCAGGCTTTGACGCCCCTAACAATAATCTGGACTCGGGAGGCCCCCAATTTTCCAATTCCGGACACCTCAGTTCACACATTTAGATATGAGGCGTAAATAAAATCCCGTTGGCATGTCTTCAAAAGAAATAATCATCCAATAATCTAATGGATAAAAGATCTCGCCAACGCAAAGTGAATGGCCTTGAGATGCTAGGAGTACACTGAACAAAAATAAAGGGATTTTTCTCTAGTAAGTAAATTATATGTCAATTTGGACTGGACTTCAATTTCGCTCTACATTAGAGAAAGGCAGTTTCGCTTAGGTGTGCTACATGACAACGGTCATTAAATGTGAGCTAGAGTACCGCAGTCCAAGGATGGAAAACTTAGCTTGCGTGTTACTGAACCTTTCCGGTGACCCAAGGGTCGTAACGTAAGAAATTAAAGCACCAGCAATTTTCCGCTCAGTAAAACTTTTTTATTCCGACTAGTTTCGGTGCACTACACCATTTTCAAGATTGGGAATGACTTCAAAATGGACCACCCATCGAAACCAGTCGGGATAAAAAAGTTTTACTAATTGGATAATTTCTAGTGTTTTAATTTCTTAGAATTATGGAACGTTTTCATCACATCACACACGAATCTCTGATGCATAAATACTAAGGGTCGAAGTGTTGATCACGTTAACTTTGTGGACAAATATTACATACCCAGCTGATTAAAGAGTCTAAAGGACATTTATTTGATTCTGTTTACCTTCACACACAATAATTGGTGATTTGCGCGTGGCTGACAAAATGTAATCCGTTCGTCTGGCGCGCAAAGACTTTACACACCATTACCCTTCCCTGCTGAAACGAAAGCAGGAAAAATCGCACTATCACCCAATGCTGATCACATGACCCAAAAACTTAACCGGGAATTTACATTAGAGAGATGTCCTGTCCATAAACGCCTTCGGCGCCTTACCGGCAGCAGACCTCACCAGTCCTTGGGATTTGGGAGTATTGCAGTCGAGCAATCGTATGCTGCACGTAAAAGTTTGGGGGCATCGGGATCGAAAGAACCATGTATAAACCTCAGCACGGAGGGAAAACTACACCCATTGAGGGAAGCGTTCGCAGTACGACAAGCGGTACGACGCGACCGAAGACATCGGATAGTGAAGAAAAGCTGTGACACTAAAAACAGTATGAGGATGAATGATTGCAAGAAGTAGGTAGGTGGAGATAAATGGCGTTTGACATATCAATACACCTAAATGCTGTCAAATCCAGGATGCCCGCTCTCAAGAAATCCACCTTAGTTTTCCAGGGATTTTTTTCTCAGTTATTCAAGGGCTTTTATGCGTTTCACTAAAGCAATACATCTGAACGAGAATGTTATCAGCAGTGAGGGAATTCGATAGCACAGGAGTCGCGTCAATATATTACTGCCACCAATCAATGGAAAGTCTCAAAACTCCTCACCGGCACAAGAATGTCATTTACAGGCAACAAGGAGTCAAAAGAACAAAACCACAGATCAACTGAAATTAATTAATCACTAGGAAACAACCAGCAAAACGAACACAAAATAAAACTGTTAGAACAATTGAAACATCTTGATCATTGTTATGTTTTTTCGCCACGAAGACGAAGCTTGGTGAAGTAGTAGGCAGCTAAAAATTAATGCAAAGTAAGCTCCACTTCCAAAAAATGTAAAAAAACAAGATTTTCCGTAATACTATGACAACTAACACGGACATAACCCGAAGATTGGTTTTCATTGGCGAGGATGGAACTCACACCGAACTAATCGTGTATTAAGGCTTATGGAATTCACACATATTGGGAAGGAGGGGAGGGGTTACCCTTCGTCACCATTCGGTGTCCCACCAAATTCCAGTAACCAGAAAATTTCACCGCCTGGATTTCAGATGGATGGCTCGAGATTTGAACCCGGGACCCTCCGGTCGGTACCCAATACGTTGCCACGCCACCCTATTATTCCTGAACACCCACTAAACCCCCGAGTTTTCCAGATGAATGAAACCCCCCGTCATCTCCAGCTTTTCTCCCGGTTTTCCAGGTCAAGAGGACACCCCTGAAATCGCCCTTAAGTAAACGCGACGTCCACGCGATATTGCGGTCGAGATATCGCGACAGCGGGATGCGGGAAATGGGAGATGCGAATGCCCTTAAGCGAAGCCGGTACGGCCGGCAGCACTCTTCCGATATGTCACTCCGAAGCGCGGAACGCCAAACGGCCCCCCCCCCTCCCCCAGGGAAAAGTCCAGGCGAAGACGGCGGCGGCGAGGGTGGGGGAAGGGCGAAAAGGAAAGAGGGTGGGATGAGAAGAAGAAACGATTCCGAAAAAAAAAGAAGCGAGAAAAAAGGGAGAGGCGGAGAAGAATGAAACGGGGGAGGGAGGGGAGAGGAGATAGAGAGAGGAGGCTTCAACGCTTCGCATTGACCACTCTCCGCTCTGATTCCCGCCATAACTGCAACCTCCCCCACTCTCAAACCCCTCTCCCCCGGAAGGAGGAGCAGCGCCTCTCTCGGAGGGGGGGAAGCCTATAGGGGGGGAGGGGGAGGGAGGGAGGGAAGAAACCCCCAGAGGGCGAACCAACCCATGCTCACCCACTCGCAACAGGCGGAGTGGAATACTAAAAAAAAAACCCACACTCCCCACTCTACACCTGTATCTTTTCCCTAATTAATCGCTCCCGATATGTGTCGTGTGCTCGGAGTGTGTGCGTGCGTCAACGCACCGGAGGAGTTCCCCACTTCCTCTCCCCCGTGCAGGATCCCACTCCCCACCCGAGACACCCCCCAACCTCTTCTCTCCACCTCTCCCGCCGTCGGACATCACTCGTCCGACGTTTCCCTGGGGGAGCCACCCCACCTGGCGGCCAAAGAGAGCGACGGCGGGGTGGAGAGAGAGAGAGATCATGAAAAAGAAACGAAAGGGAGGAGGACTCACCGCTCCGTTCGCTTTGGCCAAGTGAAAAGTTAAAGATTGCGCCCGGCGCGACACACCTTGACGCTTTAGGTTCTTCGCCCGGCTGACGCACACGCGTCACGACGCCCGAGGCGCGGTTTTGCGATAGACAACTCAAGGGAACGAAAGCGGGGACACGGCATCACCCGAGCTCGAATTCTAGCACCGCTCAATAATCACTCAAATTCTACAGAGTTTACCCAATAAGTGAACTCTCCTCCTCTCTTACGCTGTGCCAGAAGAGACAAACCGTCTGTATCTACATCTACACATTACCCAGCAGGCCAACGCTAGGGTGTGTGGCAGAGGGGTGAGTTCACACCAGGCATGCACTAAAGGAATAACAATACTTAAAGGGCATCACATAAATCTCCCGTCTTGAATCGACCGAGGCCTCGTTTCAATTTTTACTGGGGGACTTCCGCGTTTTGTAAATGTTCTTGAAATACCTACCTAGTCTGTAATTTTGAAAACAAACAACGCTAAAATTCGAACCCGAAGCTGGTGCGTGATAATGAAGATCTGAGCACAAAGGTGGTACCGATGAACAACTTTCCCCTTTCACCTGAACACCATCTTCAGCGCACCTATTTCTGATTGAGACAAAGGATCGGCAGCACCGAAAATCCTACCATAGATATGTAAACGTTTGGTCCGAGAGAGCAAAGAAAAATGTTCCACCCCAAAAATTACAAATTACTCCTTCCCTTTAATATTTCTGTCCGATGGGCAGGAGGGCAAAGTTGCGCTGAACCTTTCTAGGTGCGAGGTGAGCTATCCTTAACAAAATATCAATTCGATGCGGTAGTAGGTACAAATTTTACTTAGAATTAATGCGCTGAAAAATAATTTTCACGAGGGGTTCTTATTTAAAATGGTCAAAAGCAATTACGTATACGACCAGATTAGCCAGCACAAAATAGATGCACCGTTACGAAGATGAACACGAGCCATCTTTCATGCGACGTTAAGTCCTTCGGGCACATTTTGAACTGTCCAGTCCTCCAGCAACTCCAAATTGAATTCCATTCCCAAGTTCTTGGAGTTAATGCGAATCAGCATTCATTTTACCTTTCCATCGTTCCCTAGTACCCCGTATCCCGCCAACCCCTTGGCACGCAAGGTTCTCTTTAGCAATTCTGGGACTTAAATTCGGGTAATTTTTTAAACGACAGCCATGAACCAGATTTCCGCCAATTTCACGGGATATTAAACTCCAGAGCGAGTTCAGACGGAGACGGGGAGGCTGGGGTCGAATCGGAGAGATTCTTACAGAATTAGATTGATCATTTTCTCGAGAAAGTGTTCCCCGTTGGCAAAACGACTCCCTGGGCATACAATTATCGACATACATTAAAAGTAATAACACTTTCATCCCGCCCGGGAGGGAGACGCGGATGCGTTTGAGAAACATTTTCCGGGAGCGCGAACGGCAGATGTTCTCATCCCTCGCCGTGCTTTCACGCGTGTCGTGCGAAATGAATACATCCCACAGATAATAAATGAGGGCGCTCCGACAAAGAAAGACCAGGAAAAGGATTTGGATTGGCTGATGGCTCGTTCCCCGCGATATGATGGGAGGCCACCTCCAGACATTCAACGAAGGACATCTCGATCCATCCATCAAAATACCTTGCGTTCCGTATGATCCTGCCGACCAGTAGAGGAAAACCAAGACGCGCACAGCGCACGAAATTCCTCCACCTAAAACTCATTTCGACATTACTTTTTAATACAGGGTGGTTTCAGTCTACACTATACCTTGAAGACTCTAACTGATCATCAGATTGCTAAGAGGCAAGAGCAGGGCGTCCATGCAATGAACACAACTAACTCTATGTCCGATCTATTTAATTTTTTAGCGGTGAGCAAACTTTTCAAGCACAATTTTTTCATCCATGACAGAGGGGTGCCCTCAATTTTTAGACAAGGAAGCGTTCCATTTTTTTAATCACACACCTGAAACTGAAGCATCCGTCCCGTATGTGTAAATCACAAGAGAAGATATCCTTCAGGGGGAAAAGATAACTTATGAACTCATTGTTCGTATCATCCTAAAGGTTAATGGGCAGGAATGTACAGAAACCTATATACGGGAATCAAAATTATAATTTTCCAGCAAGGAATACCATGGCTTCAAGCATTCTCTACACTTTTCCGATAGTCCGACTCCAAAAAATATACTTACAAATAGAGGAAGAATAAGTTTTTCTCTTTTTATATGGTTTAATTTTTTGGAAAAAAGATCATTGGAAATAATTGTTGAAAATGAATAAGTGCAAAAGTTTAACGTTCCATAAAATTGTTTAACAGGATGGTTTAAACTACATTCCATTTCATTAACTTTTAATTAAGCCTTTATTTCGCACTACTAAAAACTGTTTTTTAGTCATAAAAGGATCTCGCGATACATGCGTAACTTTCCACGCAGAATTTTAAAACAATATTTGTACGAATTTTCGTGTCAATAAAGCAAGCATATGCGAAGAATTCACAGTGTAAAAATCATTCACCGGGTTCGAGTCCCGGTTCAGGTGAATGATTTTTCGACTCGATAAACATGGATAAAACAAACACACGCTATCATAATGGGGCTAGGCTTTTAACCGGAGAGCCCCGGGTTTGATTCCGAGTGACGCCTTTGGACACCCTCACCCAAGCTGTGTGACTTTTCGGGTACCATGTTATCCTGGGAAAGCGCAGGGAAAGGAACTGTTCCCCCTACCCAAATGTGTGAACCTCCCTCTACCCTGAACTATCAAACCAACCTTCTGGTTGATTACTATGATTGGTTGATATCATAACGCATATCCACCTCGAAAGATCTCAAGGAATAAGGAATATTAATCAATGGAATCCTTCAGCCGCATAATAAGTCGAAAATAATATTTTCCTTTGGCAGATTCCTCATTCGTCGGTTGGAAAGCTACGATTGTAAGAAGTATTCACATGCTTTCATATTTCGTAAGAAGGAAAATTGTCGATTTCAGCAGAAAAATCTTTATTTCACGACCATAAGATCGCGCCTTTACGTCAGTGTTTATCGTGATTCCATCATCGTTAACGTCGTGCGAGTAATCGGATAGCTATGAGGTTGGAGGTGCTTACAAATAACGGGCTTTCGTGAAAAAGAAGAAAAGGTTTCGTCACAGGATATACCTACCCACCAGAGTAGTGGAGAGATTATGGATTACGGACAACAATATAAAAATAAAAACCAAAGATTCTCATTAGATGAGAATTATCTTATGATATATTATTACTAAAAGTGAAATGGACGGAAAGGAAAACGAACGAGGAGGTTTTGCGCACGGTGGGGGAGGAGAGAAGGCTATTGGGAGAAATACAAAGACGGTAGGAAAAGTGGATGCAGGGCGTACTGAGTGGTGACGGATTGCTGAAGACAGTGATATAGATGGGAGAATATTGTGCTGGCGAGGTACCAGGAGGAAAAGATTGGGCATGCTGGATGGAATGAAGGGTGGCAGCAAATATGCGGAAGTGGAAAAAGGGTTATTGAAGGGTTGAGGTTGTGTGTCTATCAGCAACCAACCCTAAGCGGTAGGTTACCAAATAACAATAATAATAATATTATTACAGTGAAATCACAAACATTGTGTTAGGCTATCGTTACGTTAAGGGAGCGATTCTAATTTAAGAATATTTCACGACCCTGAGGATGAACGAGAGACCTCAGGGGGATGGCCAGTGCATAAATTAAAATATATTAAGGGGCCCATGGCCGTTTCAAATATTTCATCCCTGGGTAATTTTTTTTTAATTTTTTAAACCTGAATATATGCTCACGTTCACGCTGAAATTGTAAATCGGTCTTTCCCCAGCCAAATTCGTATATACCTACTGTCCTTCAATGAAACAATAAAAGGAAAAATGGGAGATGAAGGTTTCAGGAATTAAAAGGCATTTTTTTAATGACAAGAAGCAGTCAGTAGCACACGCCACACCACACTCGGGGCACTAAAAAAATTCCTAGGACACTTAATGAGAATGCTAGAGAAAAACGCCCAGCTTCGTTAGACACCGCTACGGTGAGTTAACAAGTACCGTTTTGAGTTGGATCGTCGAGACTCCACTCGGATCCATCTTTTAAAGGACAAGAGCACTCCGGCTCTCCCCCTGGCGATAAGAGAGACCAGCGAGCAGAGCGCTACCGTGGCGCATCCCAGCTACTCCCACCGCCTGCATTACGCGCTGCCGCCCCTCGAACCCACCACCACCTCTTGTCTCCCCCGAACCAAGACGCCCGATGTGAAACTTCCAGCGTTGACGCGGTTGGACGATTCGAAATTCGATGCGGTTAACCTATTTCTTACTCGAGAGCTCGACGCATTTTTCGTTTGTGGAAATTTTCGCTCACAGAGCCACTCTGCCTGCCTCCGAACACGGTCAAGGGGGGGGGGATGGGGGGAGGGTGACAGAAACGGAAACTCTCGACGGCGGGGCCGCGAGTGCGAGCGATTGTTGACACCCACCGCCAACGAAGACGCCGTACTCCTTTCAATTTTTTTGTCCGCCCGCCAGTTTGACTGCCTCTCCCCCCACCCCTCTAGGACACGACGAGGAGGAAAGTTTCGGTCCACCTGTTGTGGCCAAGCAGGAGGGGAAAAAAAAGAAGTCTGGGTCATTTTCGCTATCAACGGTCGGGCAGTAACAAAACCGCCACTTGATTTGAATACCTCGCGAAACTACAGGAAAATCCCTTGTACTTTTCATGGTCTTAACAAGTCTATCCGAAAAAAAATATTTTTTTTTCTTGTCCTACGTCCCTTCCTTAAACGCGCTAGAGGAAGGGTAGATGAAGCTATCTGGATAGCCATGGAGCTATCTGGAAGCTATATATCTGGACAAAAAGAGCAAATATCGAAACCAAAAAGAGATAGAGAAGACTTATACTAGCTTTGAGGTTACGGACCGGGGAAGACAAATTGATAAGATCCACTTCAACCACACGAAACAGAAGAAGCAGAGTAACTACGCCTTTTATGTGCCAATGCTAACATTCAATGAAGAAATGATTGTTCAGCAATTATATATAAATAAAATCTTAAGTAAATATCAAATAAATTAGTGAACTTCATTATCACTTATGCCAAACGGCATTTATATGCGAGTTTAAGAATTTATGCTCGTATTCGGTATAATTTATATTACTTCACCAACATTTTTTTCTCGAGGTTTGAATAAAACGTTACGTATTTATGTTTTTCATTCTGAGACCATCATGCAGGTCTACACTCATCACCTGATCGCGACTAAAATAATTCAGAGTATGGAGTAATGTTTTACTCTTGTTGCTAAAGGAAATAGTAAAAAAAAACTAAACGAAAATGTGTATGAATGAGTCAGACGTGAAAACGGAATGCGGGGACAGGGCAGTGTGGAAGAAATTAGTTAAAGTGAGGTGGTTTTCTGAAATAACTTAAAATGAAGCAATTTTAAATGTCTAACCCGAAGGTGAACGGCGTGAAATGTAGATGACTAGTAATTCGCTTTCACATAAGGCATAATATGTGCGGAAATAATAAATAGCATAAAAAAACATTATGAACGGCATTAAAAATATACTTATCATGAGCGCGGGGTTTCTCCAAGTCAGCAGAAAGGAATTTAAATTTGAACGATTACTGCAATGCCAAGAAGGCATTTATTAAAACCAATATGAAGGGTTCTATTATTAAAATGTCTCTTAAGATTTTCCCCTCAAGACTCCGGTAGTTAACGGAGAAGAAATAAATAGGAGAGGTAAAATAATCAAACTGAGTGGGCATGAATTATTTACAAACTGTGGAGTAAAGAGAGTGGAGAAACTTAACTACGTACATTCCATAGTATCTACTTGACTCACTATTGACTACCTATTGGTGCTGCATGCATTGATTTCGTCCTTCAACTCTCACAGCCTGATGACACAGCAACATTTACTGCAAACTGGCCTAAAATTAATGATGACATACGAAACATTTCGTCAAGGACTCCATAGAGTGGATAAACGCAGACTACGACAAACCACTGTTCACTGGGATTTCTGAGACAGCTATTTTTCTTCAACTATGCCTGAAATAAGGTACTTTGTTACGCTATAAATGTTAATATCGGAAGAGCGAAATTTTTCGAAATGATGCGCATGGGAAGGCATGCCGTTAGAGTTTAACTAAAACGCCAACGGGTTTCTTCTGTAAGGGTCGTAGGTACCGTAAACAGTCGCAACGGAGGACTCCCGACTTCAAACTTAATTTCCATTTTGTTCTAATAAACTTTTAAGTACATAATCCTATAGGAAGAACTCACGCAAAGAGCGCTATTCTATCAAAACCGACGCAAAAAACTTTTTAAAAATCATATCTGCAGGTGATTCATATTTTCTGACATGTCGCCTTAACGTTCATGTACGGATGACAGCGAGCACCTTGACGATAGTCGTTCCATTTATGATTTGCAAAAACGATTGAGAGATAGTGAGAGGGACCAAGGGGATCGTCGAATTGTGGGTGAGAAACGATAGTAATAAACCTAAGGGAAAGATATGCTTCGCTGTTCTGTAACTATTTGGATATGATAAGGAAGAGATCACTTCCATTCTTGGAAACTGCTACCTTGCCATGCATAACCAAACAAGCTGCATTAGTGCACACAGCGTTCAATTATGCATAACTTTTTCAGTCCCACACGTGTGTATGAAGATGGCGGCAGTTTTGATAATTAAATCTGCGGGGTGCCTTCCATTCTTTAATACTTTCCCAGATTTTTACATTTTCCACATTGATCACTCCGTTATTTACTTCCCATTCCTATACTTTCTTCCCTTCCATTTCTGGGGTGTTCACATCGTCAATATTTATTTATTTAACTCCACGTTTCTCCTTCAATATCGGACTCCTAAATTCTCCTGAAGAGCACCTCGGGATCGGAGGAGAAACGAGTTTTAAAAAATAAATATTGACGCGGGGAAAGGACCTAAACATTTATTTTAATCACCACTGACATGGGCGGCGAAATTTTAGCCAATAAAGGTTTGCAGGATTTGATATAGATATGGATTACATCATTATATCACATACACATTCTGGAATAATTAAATCAATTTGACCATTAAAACACTAAAATTACTCACAAATCCAACCCAAAACGCATGTGAGACGTTAACAATAGTAGATTATGAGAAGAGAATAACAGAAGCGACGAAATGCGATGCCCCATAAAAATGATTAAATTAACAGACCGGATGACTAACAAATAAGTCCTTCAAAGAGTACCGAAAGAGTGAAGGGAAGAAGTTATGAGGAAGGCCAAGGATGAATAACGAGAAGCAGGCGATGGAGGACGTCAGTGCGAGAAACCGTGAAGGAAGGAAGGCGTCGGCAAGGAAGAGGGCAGCTTTCGAGGCCCGCAATGAACCAATCTTCGGATTAATAACTTGTGATGATAAAAGTATCACAAACTCATAAGAGGGATTAAGGGCGTTCCTTCGAACGCGCTGCAAAATCAGGGCATGCATAAAAAAACGTTTCCGGTTGTAAGTGGTGGAATCGATCCATATTTAATGAAGAGCAGTAGAATTTTACCCAAGAGTACTCTTATCACGGCACGGTTTCGCTGCACAACACCACTGTATGTAAAATTGTACGACGCAGTACTATGCAAATGGTGCTGTACATTGAAACGGCAGGCGAGTTAAAAATGCTCCAACGCATTTTTATGCGTCTTAATTCGAATATCAGAGATAACGACTCAAAATCAAATTTTTTTTAAATAAAGAGAGATTATACTCAACCACAGGCAAGTAATTTTGGAATAGAGGAATGTTTACGAACTAATTTGAGTGTGCTGGCTGAATTATTATATACCATCCCCGAAGGCTCTAGAATGAAGGGAAGGAAGTGCTTCTTTCTCTAATAAATCAGTCGCAACGTGAGATCCCTGCGGAGCTAGCCTCATTTCAATGCACAACTTCCGTCAAAGAGGACGTTAACCCGTATTACCCTTAGGCTACTCTCGTTGGGATACTTATTCGCGCAACAATCGTGCCCCTCCCTTTCGTTGCCTAATTAAGCTCCGGGCCCTTGCAGGTGTTACTGTCCAGTGACTCCCGACAATGACTGCAAGCTCCTCAAAAAAATGTCCTCGGTCAGAATCTGAACCCAGGACAGCAGCTTCGCGGTCCACTTCATTCAGCCGTCCCGCCACCTGAGCAAACATTGACATGCTCTTCGCACATCAAACTATGTGTTACTTCAGGACACTCGAGATGAATACAAAATAGCTGTTTCACCGGAAGCGCCGCCTGAAGGGGCAGCTCTCGCGCGCCAAAAGGTTGCAGAAATCTTGCCTCGGCATTCCTTTACTGGGTCCACTGCCACTAATGCACATTAAAATGTACAGAGCCTCATCTAACACCCCCCTCCTCCACACACACACATACCCAACCTCCTTCCCCCCCAAAAAAGCGCGCTCCCACTTTCACGCATTACGTTGATGGGATGTTGATGATAGCGCCACCGGTAGAAAACGCGAAATGCTACGACGGAGGAAAGATTGCATCGGGAAGAGGGGATATTATTTTTTTTATGACGTGGAGGCCTGGAATTGAAATTAATTGAATTACGCAAAAGAGCGCCCATTTCTTTGGTGAATGATAAAGAGTAATTTCGATCCTGACGAATAAGGCAACGTTTAACGAAAGCGGGAGACATGACGCAGTGAATTCGGTGAAGGTTTCACATTACGAACTGTTTTTTTTTAATGAGAGGAAAAATGAAATTTCAGGAATCATACGGAAAATATGTTCTTTCAAGGAAAGCAACCGATTTCATTGAGCTTATTCAAAAACGTAGGCGATTACAACTAAAGCAGGGTAGAAATAAATAGCAAGGTACCACGTGGAAAAAATTTAATCGACGTTTAGTGAAACAGCTACTTTTTTCATTAAAAAAATGCTTCCGCATCCAATACCCAACTAGCAGCATGTAAAAAAAGCTAACCAATAGCATCAAACAAAGTCCATAAAATGAAAATACCTTACAAATTCAATCTCGAAACCAAGTGCACTATTTGAGTATCTTTCAATAATACGCTCTCCGTGGTTCTCTTGAGCGAGCTTTGTTTTCACCCTCTTTACCACATTACTTCGATTAACGTCCCTTCTACATTATGCAGAAATACACTCGAAAAGCACATTTCATTTCGCGCACTAATAATTTTGCTATCAACCTCAGGAGCTTCACACACGAAAAACGCACACAAGAAGTTATACCACACTTTCTGGCAGATGCGGAATCTGGATTTATTTCCAGCGAAGTCAACTGATGTTTCCAGAGTTTGCCGCTACTAAGATACCCATTACCATATTTTCTCGAATACCAATTACTATTGCGCTGAACTCTTTAAGCAGACACGCTGTACTCCAGCATTGATCCTCAGCCTTTTTACCGGAATTCTTTCATAAAGGATTTCTCAGTACCTACTCCATAAGTCTATTGAAAGAAATGATTTAAAAAATTCATTTTCAAGATTCCGGAGTAAAAAAAAACAAGGGTATTCATACACAGTGGAACTAAATTACATAATTCTGCATTGCTAAATAATAAAAATTAATAAATTCGTAAAAATAAATAACATCCACCATTTGATCGTCATTGCACCCTCAGGGAAGGCGCATTAATGTTAGAAAACCGCAAGTAGTGCCCTTCTTGAAAGTAAATCCACTGCCTGAAGTTTCTTTACACCTTTCCATTATTTTTGCACGTACTTAGGTATAGATTTTCCCAAGATTTTGTTTTGCAGTAATTTGCTTAAGATAAACAATGAAATTTCGGCACAGGGTTGCTAAAATCTTGCCTATTTCTCACATTGCATAGAGATTACTAACATCACCCACTGTATTGTTAAAAACATAAGAAAATAAACAATGTTAGGTGAAGTATTCAGAGTAGTGAGAAGCACCACTGCAATGAATACAAATTAGTTGTTGGCCATAGTCATACTTCTAAGCGATCATAATAATTATTAAAGTCATTCGTACTATTTAAACAAATTCCAGATTATATATTTGAATTTAATGATTTTTTAAAGGTTCAGATTAATTCCTCAGTGCCTTTCATATGTCCCGGCCGGCATGTAGACCAAAAGTATTGGTTCTATGATTTCCCGGTTTGATAAGACTCCCCCCCGCGCGCGTACTGTTCCGCCGCTTATTCTGCGCAGAATTCGCCAAACAAGAGGAACAGTGCCGACGCGACGCACAGCCCAAAACAATGCAAAATGCACTCCTCTCCTCTGAATATTCATCTCCGCCAGACGAAGCGGAAAAGGCGGAAAGAGTTCCGTACCGGATTAGACAATGATGTTCGGAGAGAGGGAAAAAAATGTAACAGCATTTTAAAATCCATACTTCGCCTCCGGAAAACAAACGCTGCATCCCGAACGTGACTCTCATTCATACCAGCTTCTTCGCGACGATAACCGTTTACAGACAGTCCGTCCGCCTCGGAAAGATTTAACGGAAATGAAACTCTCTCTGTCTCTCTCTCTCTATCGCCCCCGTCTCCTGGACCCGTTCCCCCGGGCAGGTTTGCGATCACGTAATTGTGTCCGGCATTCTTTTTTGAGCTCGCCTTATTTAGCCGTCGAGGGACATGTTTTCCCGTTCAAAATTAAGTCGGCTGAGATAATGCCCGGGATGACAAGAATTGAAATGAAAAGGCTTCGTAACTCAGCGAGACTCTGGCACAGGACTTCCGCGTCGGCTCCGAGGAATCAAAAACGCAATCGCGAACGTTTTGGGGAGGGATGAAGGAACTCGCGAAAAATGTCAACCGAAATGGGGGGGAAAAAAAAAGACCGGCTCGTCAAACCGGCGACCCCCGTCTTTTACCTGGGGCTCCAGCCAGAGAGTGAACGCCCTGGCTGGTGCCACGACGCTGGTCCATTTGGGAAGGTTTTAATTTAAAAGAAAAATACGCGAATCTTTGTCTATTTTTTTCTACCAGTTGGTTTACCATGGAGATCGGACAATTGTTTTGAGATTGACTGAAATGGTGGATGGATACTAGCCCTGCCACTGATTCCGTGGTATCCAATCCCATTACTGCAAGTCGGCCGAGAGTGCAGTACTCAAACGTAGAAGAATCATCCGCCGCAATTCTGTTTCTACATTGACGTGTGTTGTAAGCCTATAATTTCATGCATGGGAAATTTGAAATGATAAGGATTTGACAAGAGAATTTAGAATTGTGGAAAAGGAAGGACCCTCATTAAGTACCAAGGTTCTTAAAGACACAAAATATGTAATTGATCCTAGAAACTAGCAAATAAATATTTCATTTTCAACCATCAAATGTCGATTCCTTTTTTTCGGTTTGAGAAAAAGAGCATAATTACTGATTTCTCTTACTTGATCTACACTCAACTGTTTAAAACCTACGTTCCAATTAAATCTTGATTTTTCTACACAGAGAAGTAGATATAATACGTCGTACTTAACGAGAAATAGTAGACAACCATGTCCCATTATTCTTGGTAGTTTAGTTCGTCTGTCAATTCAATGTTTTAAAATGTCACTTTATAAATAAATCACAGAGTTTATTACTACATGGATTCGATATTTTGAGGATTAATCCCCATCGTTCATTTGGCGTTTGTAAAATTCTCCAGAGTATAATATAAAACGTTTGTATCTCTACTCTAGCTCTAAAATATTCAGTGTTGAATATAAAACATTGAATTTCAAGGATATGTGTGCCTTCAATTGCTATTTCATCTTTCCACTGGAAGCATTTTAATTTTATCTTCTCTAACAGGAATAGAATTAATAAGTTATTAACTCTAATAAGTGTTAACCACATGAAGGTTCAATGTATGTAATAAAAATCACGATAAAAATATGTCTTGCATGTTTTTTTGGCATACATAATTTATAAGGTCTTTCCAAGCAAAAAAATTAAATCCATTCTCCACTCATCTAAAAATAATATTTTTTTTGCTTACTCGATCCATATTTTTGTTAGAAAATTTCCCAATTGTGTACTTAAACCTATGGCAGAAAGCGAAACTACCTCATGTGTTTTGATATTCTCTCCCACTTAACCTTTTAACTAAGTTTTGGGTCTCAATTAAACCTTCCCGTTTATACGAATACGAGCCACTTCATAAATACCATCGATAGTGAGCCAATGGGAATACACATTACATTTTTGCGCTACATATATTTTTAAGAGATTCACAAAGAAAATTTCCATCATATCCACGGAGGGCTATTGCATATTTTCCTTAAAAATCCCACAAAACCTGCTATTAAATTTCAGTACCTACCCATGCTAGTAACGCATGCTCTGTTTGTTCTGCCACTTTGACATGAAATTTGATCAACACGAAAATCAGGAAGCACGAAATTGTGCACTGGTCCATCGCATCTCGCGTAAACCGGTTTTTGCTGCATTAGCGCGGAGTTCCTGAACTCATGACTCCATCCAATTTTAAGGTGGGATTCGGCCGCAATTATATCTTGCATGTAAAATCCTCACGCTACTATTTATATTATTAAGAGCACTGGTTGGGCACCAACACAGCAATTCGGTTAAGGATGAAAATTGAATTTCATGCTGCAGTGATAATTACTACGTTTACAAGGCTCGCGCCGTTAAGTCATATTACGCTATTAAGCCAGGTTTCTGGGAAATTTGATTACAAGCGGCTTCCCAGAGACACAATCGACCATAATCGTGGGCTAGGGTAGGAAGACAAAGTCTGTCACGGAAAATCCATTGACTGAAAACACTATATACATTCCACAGGCTGGATTCGAACTAAAGATCGACGAATTGACGAGAAAATTAATCACAGAGTTAGCACGGTCGGTTGCCTCATATCTAATGACATCGAACATTACGGCATTTCCAATTAAGAGCATTAGGTTACTTCGGAACGCAACCATATGCTCGGTTTCAGCTTGGAACTTAAGATTCTACGATTCTTAAGCCCTCGTCCACACCCATGCATAAATATTCGCGCGAAAATTAAAAAAATGATTACTCAAGAGAGATACAAAAATATATTTGCTCAACATAAAAAATTTGAACTTAAATTTAAATGTCACCGTAATGTCTTGCGACTTTTCTGAGCGCCTTGAACTACAACCATATTCAGTAACCGATCTAAAAATGACACCTTAATGGCTGTAATTACTTTCAGACCGGTATGACCTGGCAAACAATTGATTATTTTTCATTACATTTAGGAGACATTTGACCATGGAATTTTTCTTGTTAGCGTCAGGAGTAACTGTCCACGTTGGCAAACACCTCCAATATTTTGCATTCATCCGCGTTTGTTCGAATCGAAATGGGTGTGTGGACGGTGCCTAAGAGTGTCCCTTCACACAACGCCATCCACAGCCCTGCTGGAATGCCAACGTCCATAGAGGTGAAGAAAACAACAACTCCAAGAAATAACGAGCACAGATTAAAAACGGCGCAGGAATATCAATACGACTTCCTCACGGGTATCAGCACGAAAGTCCAAGAATCTCGTGGGAAGTGCAGATGACAACGGTACAGTCGCATCATTGCCACAATAACCCTTTGGGTCATTCGTTCACCGAGAACACAAATATGGCATAGCGGATAAGAACAACGGGATTGAGAACTTGACACGAGTCCACCCTATTAAGGGGACATTTAGGAGTCATCGCATTCTCTCTTCGCGAAAAATCCGCAACTAGCTGGTGTTTTTTCGCCCTCGTGACAGCAGTATTCTTCCACGACATGACGTAACAAGGAAGACGAGGATCCAAAGGGGATTGAACACGTGGATGAGGTATGAACACTTGACAATTGTCCCCTCCTAACGGATGTGGATAAGTTTTGCCCCGACGCACACTCAGTCGACATGTGCAACTCATTGAGAATGCTTAACGCTCCAGCCACTTATGATACTTAACTGGATTTCTCGACCGTAACAAACTGGGTTAGTTTTCTGCGAGTTCAAGGAAATACTTCCTTCCAATCTCTCATATCTCGTTTAATTTGCACTTGAGTCCATTACCTTAGGAACACGCGAGACACGCCCGGTCATCGGAAATCGTTGAATCGGTATTACATTTCACTTCTACCATAGAGTAACTTCCCATCCCTATTAATTATCTCCGGAAAAATTCACAACCTCCTGCCTTATAAAGCAAAGTGAGCCACCAGAATCATTTGGGAAACGCATAGCTCAATAATGCTGAGACGAAGGGTACCAATGACGAGAAAAGACATTTTTCATTTTAAAAACGGCGTGGTGGAACGATATCGAATGAGATGTTCCCGCAGTTGGGATTTTCATCTACAAATGCTCTTTAAAAATTAAATATTTCTTCAGATCAGAGGATATATAAACATCTATAAATGCTATATATTCAAAATTGGAAAGAGAGGAAGTGAAAACAAGGGGTCTTTTTAAATTCAGTGTTTTAATTGTACCTATATGCCGCCGCTCAAAAGCGTCTTCCTATGTGAACATGCATATGATACCACTAGTATTGATATCAAATTTGGGATCTGATGAGTGAAATACAGTATATTTCACGGATGTGATGCATTTGCTCTCGAAAATTATCGAAATTTAAAAAGGTAAGCTAGAATTTCAATCATTAATTTTAGTTCAACTAAGGGAAAAAAGGGAAAAACGCGTAGAAAAAATTGCTATATTTAAAAGTAACTAATTTCAATACTGGCTGTGAAATTAACAGCGCCCATTATTCCCTCCACATTGGCTCCTCAGCTGTTATTGAAAGAAATAAGTCACCGGAGAGCTCGTTTAGAGAGAAAGACTGCAGATCTCCACATTCTAACAACTCCAGGCAGGTCTTAACAGATACCTTAAGCCAAATATACTTTTCCGAAATAAAATACTATTTTTTTATCCTCCAGTACACTTGAGCTTCCGAAAAAATTCACACCAAGAGAAGCAAGTACAGTCTCCATACCTTCTCTAACGTTGTTTGCTCCACAGACTATTTGCAGAGCTTTACTTCCGTCATTTACTTTACATAGCTTTAATTTATCAGCATTTGGATGAGGTACGACTTATAATACTTTTGCAACAACAAACCCAGCTAATTTGGCATTGTCGATCACATCTTCTACTTCTAACCCTATATGAGTTAACTTGTCAGTAATTTCTTCTAAACTAGCATTGGTTTATAAGTGTTGCCTGAGCCAGCAAATGTATACAATGCAGTGAAAAAATTATAAGGTTTATTCTCAAAAGATGCTAAAGTTGTCTGCTTACCATATTGGATTAGCTTGCAAAAACAAATTCCGCATGTACGCAAAATTATTCCAGCTAAACAAGAGCCCGTATAGACATTCTTAAAAAGGAGCTTCCGAAAAAATTCTCACTTTTATTTTCAAGACGTCCATTCATTCCTTCCCCCCACTCTCTCTTCTTAGATAACCTCAAATTTAGTTCAATCAAATCCTTCGTCATACCTGCTACTGCATCTCTTCTATCCACTTACCCTCCTTTACATTATTTCAGCCCCCACTTTCCTCTCCTTCCCCTGGCCATATCTTATCTGGAAGTAATACGACCAAATATTTTCCTTAAATAACGTATGCCTTAAGGTACGCATTAAATATCATACGCACGAAAACCAAATAACGAGTTTCAAGGAACATCAGCTGGAATCCACTCACCAACACGTCCATCACACTTAAAGGAACAAGCATCTACCGCCTTCGTAGACTTCCTCTTCAGCTAAAAATTTTCTTCTTTAAACGAAGAAAACCCTTATCCCAATAACTTCTTTGAAGGCATTTTTAAACTTATTTAAATCCCCGAGGACGGAGGAGTTTTTTATTTAAACGTCAATACTTTACATTATTATAGCGTTCTAAATAATAATCAGCATCATATGTACGCTTAAATCTATTAAAATAAGCATATAAAACAAAAGAAAATGTTAAAAATAACTGACACAGTAACTTTTATTATTAATTTAATGAATTTTTATAGATCCAAAAAACGGACGTATTGACTACGTCAGACGTCCCTTAATATGGTTTCCGCTTTTGCTCTATACGTCAGACGTGCCTAAGGGGTTAAAGGGCACGGATGAAAAATTATTTTTTTTTAAAGACCATTTTAATAATTCCACGGGTAATTAATGTCGAATCCGTTTCTGGAGAACCACACACTTAAAATTACGGAGTGACCGACCTGAATAGACGGAAGGGGCCATCGCGTGCCCCCCCCCCGCCCACCGACTACCTTCCCCCGCCCCCCATCCC
>LYUA01001530.1:114182-130953 GCA_002093875.1 Calopteryx splendens
GTCTCTAAAAATAGACGCCTGTACATCAACAATATCTGGAAAAGGATGACGCGAGCATCAACCCGATGCCATAATCCCATCCGCCCCGATTTTAATCTCAACAGAATTTTTCATTAAACGACACCAAATGCATCGTAAAATTGGTACACTGCCAGTTTCCTCGGTCGTGAAACGTTGACAATGAACTTAAATGGCACAATAAAAACGACAGCCTTGGATATCAAACAAGCAGAGATTAAAAGTCACAGGACAGAGATCCTGAGAACATTACACGTAATGACACCCCTCCCCCAACCCACAGCCCCTCACCAAGCGTAAAAATCGGAATTGGATACAGGTACTTAACTAAATGAACTGCCAACACAATGACCAAATGAGAATGGAGTCACTCACACGGAATGCACAGTCATCAATGGAGATTTGATTGCCACCGTTAAAAATTCAAATCCCTCATCTCATTTGTGGCTTTCGGCAATTTACGGGCGAGGGTGAGGACAAAGTGGGTCGGCAAACTTTATGTTGCTCTCCAATGCACACTTTGGAAGGAACCAAACGATCAGTAAACCATTTAAAAAATAAAACAAAAATTTGTTCATCGTAGGTACGTACTTTCGCCTTGATGGAAAATATTTAGTGGGAGGCCTAATCATTGAAAAGCAATACTTATCAAATAAATTGATGTCAACCGTATGATAATTCAATAAAACATACGAGTTTTCGCCGAGTGACGACTATTGCAGAGCATTACACTCCTGGATATTAGTCCGGAACAAGTTGCTTTTTGTAATGTGAACCAGCCAAAACAAAAGACGGATTATGGGTACGTTTCGAACTGGTTCTTATTTTAAAAATAACAGCCCTGTAAAGTAGAGACGTAATAATAAGCCCTTTTAATTATAATTCAATTGAAGCAATAACAGAGTAATAATCTATAATACTTAATATAAATAATAATCTATAAAAACTAAAACCGGTGTGGAAAAATGAGTTTTCCACCCATCGCACAGCTAAGATAATTTCTGTTACTTATATAATTGTAATGACTTTTACTAAATTTCTTTGAGAAAACTGATCGCAATTATGAGCATACTGGTTTTAACATAAAACTATGCAGGAGTTTACGTTAGCTCCTTTGAAGCGTACACCAACTGGTCTGATACGAATTCAATCTTCCTCGACCACCGACGACATCCGATTTTAATTAATTTTTTGTGTCAGCAATGATTTCACTTCATAAGTGAAATGTGCAGGGTATACCATCCACATTAACCATTTCTTTTTTTCACTTTCCACGTCCTAGAATGTCTTTACATCTCGCTTAATCAGTTTCTCTTTTTTGGTTTCGTCCGAAATTTAAAACAAGATAACGCTAACGACCCACTACAGTGATGCTCTCACATGGTTTTTCCTCGGTTCATTAGATAGAAGTTGAGCTCCCTGACGTAAAATGCAAGCTAAATTTTTTTCTCAAGCAAACATCTTAAAGCTTTCAACTTAAGTATAATGAAAAAACTTAGAAGGCTAGCTTTAAGAATTCACCGGAATGCAGGAAATGTATATTAAATTTTAAATTTGAGTGTCAAAATATTGTTTCCACAGATTTTTCCCTAACTTGTTTACACTCCCATTAAATTCCATTACACTGGCCCAGTATCAAACGACGATTCCATCATTGCGGTCAATTCTAAGGTATTTGGTGAGCAAGGTACTTGCCAAGACCTTTATAACACTATAAAAATAATGGGTTATAAAGTTAAAGATATTCTACGCTAACTCGTACCTCTTAAACAAGACTGAGAAGCGTGAAGGCGCGAGATATAAAATATACCAAAATATAGTAAATAAAAAAATTAAAAATTCCCAATCTCACTTGAAGAAGCTATTCGAGTACTTGTTATTATTAACACCATTACAAAATAACACGACCAACGGGAGCGATCCTTGAATCCGTTTTAAATTACGTTTTGCCTTAATTTCCTAGATGACTTTTTTATGGCTAAAATGCTTTTAAAAAAAGTTAAGACCGAGAGAGTTGCAGGTGCAAAAAAAACTTCAATTATCGATTCCGTGTTATAAATACCGGTTAAAATAGAACACGGGGCAACTAGGCCACATCAATTAGGTTCGATGGTACTCGACGGGGACTCAATGGCGTGGAACGGCAAAGCACTTGATTCATTCTCCAGTGGCGCAGGCAAAACCCTCTTAAACTAAAAGGCTACGTCCAACTCAATGAAAACTCGATGGAGTCCTAAATCAGTCGATCGATAACTCTTAAAAACATGAGCTCGCGTGCGAATTGCTCGATAAATCGCACTAAACAAAATGGATGCGTCTCGATGCCAAGTGGAACGTGAGATCTGGAAAACATGAGGGGGAAAAAAAGAGACTCGCTGGACTTTCCCCGGGGTAATTAATGCTCCTGCACGAATAGCGACTAAGAAAAAAGGCACGTCCCGTAAGGACTTGATGGGCTCGAGGTTTTTGATTCGTGGAAATTTATTGTTTACTAAGTCCTGGAAAAAAAGGGTGCATCGTAACTTACAACTGCGGCAAGGCTCATTCGTCCAAATAAAATCCCCTTACTGATAGAGAAAAGTGGGTTGGGTTTTTTTCATCCCGAAGTCGAAATGTTTGTTTCGAACAGAGCAGGCCGAGGGAGATCAACAAAAAAAACAAGAGTTTACCTTGCACAGCCAAAAAAAAAAAACAAAAAAGAAAACGGAACCCATTTCCACCAGGAGGCCGCTTCAGCTTGAGTGAGCCACGAACGCGGGTACATATTGCTTCTGATGAAGAGGTCACTTTCATTTCGTTCGCGTTAACACACGGGTTTCTCAGGCAGTCCACGTGCAACCGCGGAATTGAAACCGGGACACCGAAAGATCAACGCGCTTAATGAGAACGATGATCCTACTTCGGAATGCGGCGTGCTGAAAATGGTTCGGATTTTAACTCGGAAAAGAGTACGCGAACGAGAGGAAACGTCCCGGCGGCCAGGGGGGGAAAAAAAACAACAAATCACGGAAAAAGATCCTGAAAGAGGAAACCAGAAAGAAAAGAAGGAAATCACTTTTTAAACGCCGGGTACCCCCTTCCCTCAGTCAAGGATGTGACCCGGGAGGAAAAAAATTGAGAGGAATTGACGGTCTGATAGCTAGGATAATTACAACGCTTATAAACGCATACACTCGGATGGGATGTGCTACATCGTCACCGACAAATGCGCTCTTTTTACGTGCTTCATTCGCTCCCTTATTACCGCGAGGGCCCGCCAAAATGTGCTCCCAGGGACGGAAATTGATCGATTGTATGTAATCCGATTACCGTTAACGTTTACATTTCGTAAACTTTCACTTGTAATCCTTAGATTTGTTCAAATTGTAATTTGACTTGCAATCTACTCCAAAAGTTACATTCGCTGGATGAGACTAGCAACCGATGCGCAATCGATCGATCAAAACTATTGATTACTCCACTCCAGTTTTCGAAATTTCATCTTACATAATGAGTACAACCAACACATGTGCTCACAATCATTTATTTCAAATTTTTGTTCAGAGTTCGAGACTGGATTACATCATAGCACCCAGGATCCGTTAAATTTTTGTGTTCCACCTCATAAAGTACGTAAATGACTGGCCTGGTTACATGTATTACAGTATTCCTTTAAAGATGCAAGTGTGGTGAAACATAAGGTTTCAGTGTTAGGTGGTCACATGAAGGAATAGGATTTCTCCAACTTTTTAAGGTCTTCTTTCATATTAATTAGTTAGAATTACTGAGTGCATTGTCAATAACCTAGGTTTACATACTTGACCGACAATCCCCCACCAAGGGTGAAATATGAATTACAACAAATGATACTGTAGTAACGCAGAAAATTCTAGCATTCCAAGAGTGTTTTATATTGCATCTGTAGTAATTGTAACCTACTTGTAATTGTGATCGACTAATTTTCCGAGTAGTATTTTTTTTAACTTTTAATCGATTAATCTTTCACCTAGGTAATTTTAATCGGGGCTTATTACACCCACTACAAGTGAGAATGCATCGCGTGAAAATGAGGACTCCGCATTACCTCCACAGCCCCCCTCACCTTCCCGCATATCCCTTGAAGGCGGTACCGCTGAAGGCGGCGCATCGCGCGATGCGTGTAGGTAACCTGGGCTGCGTTTGGTTTTGCATTTTCCTTTTCCGCGTTCATCGGCGTGTTACGGACCGTCCTCCTCCCCCGGCTTACAAATCCGTGAAACACTCCAAATCCGCTGACTTTCATCACAGTGTTAAACTTTACTTCACACCAGGTGCACAAGAACTTGAACGTGACACGGATCTTAATTAACAACGAAAAATTGCAGTTTCCCACTAGATAATACCTTTCAGCTAATTAAACTTCCCATTAATTATGTTTCCTTTTCGCAAAATCACATCAGAATCTCTTCTCAATCTGCAACGCGGAAGAACAAAGCGTTCCACTTCTACACAAATTATCGATGATAAAAAAACATGTAAAACAGGTTCCCCGTTTCGATTGAAAATGAACTATTTCACTTTTCAAAGATCTATCCATACCTCCATATTGCACGTAAATAGCACGATAAATAACTCTCCATAACATAATTTTATTTGTTCATTATCAGCCACCGATTATAGCTTGTTGAATTTAATTTTTAATACATACCTACTTAAAAATCATTGCTCCCACCTTGCTATAAATTATCTCAAATACCTCAGTAATTTCCGAAAGTTTTACGAAAATACTGTGTTTTTCGAGTTAACTACATTTATTTTCGAAGACGTAGAGCACCGTTTAAATACAATAAATCCACTCGTAAACCACCACCAACAATCCCATTTACATGATAACTCCATACGAGTTTCTGGTGTATTAAAACATTGTCGATTAAGCCGATAGATATAAACTATACAAATTATAGTTACTGCTAACGAATCTTAGAATGTTTCAGTCCTTCTATGCACCTTTACACCATAAACGTCCTCCAATACCTCTGTTGATTAGTCACGTAGAACGCTCTACAGCAAAGACGAGGCGTAAAATTTCGTAGGCGTGTCGAAAACGAGTAACATCACTTTGAGTGAAAGTGGCGCTCTACGTAAGAATACAATGCTCATTAACCAAACACAACAGGCAGGACAATCAAAGATGTGTTGCGCTTCCACGCACTTCGCTCCCGAATTCTCTACAACGTTGAACCATCCAACGGGAATTGAATACCAAATAAGTTGAAATTGAAATTGTTTGCTAATCGGTGCCTATTATTCCCATTCCTGGAAGCACGCGTCTCAATTGATAATAGGCGCACGACATCGACGGAGAAACTCACTTTACCTACCTTTCAAAACATCACATCACGACATGATAGCCATGAAAAAAAAACAAGAAAACGATAAAATTCGTTCATTCAAAACAGTAAAACCTACTCGTGTTTTCAAACGATGGAACTCTTTTTCAATTTACGTAGAAAATTACGTGATTGGTTTATGTTAATATTCTATAAGGTTGTCTCGAAAAATGTATGCATCCAGATATTTCTGAACAGCTATATTCACTTAATACCAGCAGACTACACAGTAATTCGCATCTCATAACAACGTAATTAGTCGCACCCTGAGTAATAGGACGTTGTTTTCAATAAATTTATTACCTCAAATGTCTGGCGAAACAATTTGCAAATGCATAACTTTAATACATAACAATGCACAAGACACCTGTCTTGAGGAAAATTCATAAAATAAAACCACCACACACCTCTACATAAAAAAACAGAAACAGGCTTTGAAGGAAGAACTGGACTGCATCTGTTTTATTTACGATAGGGAACAATCTGTTCTACTATTTTAATGTGCAGGTCAGAAATTAAAATGTGAAAAAACTTGCAATCAAAACATTTTGTTTTTCACTTAACGTTTTAGTTTAACTTCGACTTCTTCTCAAACTTAAACCCTCTGTGCAGTCTCAGGAACAGGAGAGGAGGAATCGACTCGAGCAAAGACGCAATTGGTCATGCCCTTCGATATCGCTACTAATGCACGTAGAGAAGAATGCGTCATAAGTCGGAAACTGGCAAAAAAACAGGCAGGACAACGAAACGAAATACTTTTTGGGACATGTGAACTCAAGACGTTTGCCTGTTTTTAGAACTACGAATTGTCGTTACTTCCCCCCGACGCTCTACACTTGTGAACCAACAGTATCACGGCAATCAACCAAAAGATTGGTTTTGATCCGAAGACATGACCCGAAATTTGTGCCTGGGACCCTCCTTTCACTGCTCACTGAGCTTCGACCCTCGAGGATAACATCAGTTATTCCAGAGTTTAAATAAACAATCTGATTACTCTATCATTAATTTGAGAATGGATTACACAAGCCATTTAATACAGTCCAAGCCTCGCATTCACTCGCTTGATCGGACAAGAAATAGTTTTCATTTAGCATCCCACAGAGAGAGCATGAAATCATACACCTGAGGGGCCAGAACTGATTACCAAGGAAGTGTTTCAGGAGGTGGGCAAAGTGGTAAGGATATTAGAAGACGAATGGAATTGGGTAAAGATGCTTTAACACAGTGCCGGGAGTTAGTGACGGGGACCTTGGGTAAAGATGTAAAGAAAAGACTAGTGAAGACGTTGATATGGCGTGTGGTTTTGTATGGCTCCGAAACCTGATCATTGAGGCATGAGGACAGGCGTAGGTTGAGAGGTTTTCGAGATGTGAAAGATATGCTAGCGCCGAAAAGGTCATACAATTTTGTACTGACAAATCAGAGCTCCTTCTACACTCGAAAGGTTATGTACTCAATGAACCAGGGAGAAGGGAAAGGAGAACACTCTAGCAAAGCTTGCAAAAAGTTATCGAACTTGTTACATTATTATTCAGTGAAACTTTATCAAAGGTCTTCCAAAGATCTTAACGAAAGCCATCCATATTTATTCCCTGGAAGGACGAAGTCATATAATAGATTATACAACGTTCTTCGCATTTTTTATTTGAAAATGTAAATTTTTGATCTCCGTTTGGCGTACCAAAGTTTTCTTTGGAAAGTTAACGAAAACGAAACGAGAGGGAGGTACCCTCGTGTTCAGAAACTACACAGTGAGCCCACCTAACCCTTCCCTTCCCNNNNCCCCCCCCCCCCCCCCCCCCCCCCCCAACCACCTTGTATAATAATTTACATTAAAAATGCAACGTTAGCGATACTGAGATCGGCCCTTGGAGAAAGTGGAAACTACTCTTTATCAATTCGGTGGAAAACCTCTTAAACAATATGGAAGAATCGTGAATATTGCCGAAATCTTAAAAGGCGGCATTATGGCGACATTTAAACAATGTAATCGAGTTGAAATCCTTTGTAGGCCTTTTACGTCACAGTAAAGCGAGAATACAAAAACGCCATTATAAAAAAAAACACAAAAAATTAAAATAGCAATAAATATACTCAACTATTGGGGAATAACCATAGAAAAAATTAGTCAAATATTTAGTTGTAGGTGAGTACGCATTACAAGTCCATATATTTACTAAAATAACACTAGTCATTGGTTAACATTTACACAATAATCATGGAGGCTTTTGCTATACGAATTAATCAGTTTTAAGTAAGGCAGTCATTGGTTAAAGGACATCGGTCGAAGTCATATTATCCCACTCAGACGTTTCGAAAACGTCTTTCAGACATTTTTCTTTTGCAAAATTCGACGAATAGCACAAGAAACTCAAATTTTCTAGATTATGGTGGTCATAAGGCACCACCGGTTGTACTTGGTGCTAAGGATGTCCTCTTAAGTTAACTTCACTAATTAAATTAGTTCCACACACGTATTGATGACACGGAAGTTACCTTTGACGGAAATTATTACAGAATGCGAAACAAAAGAGATCCTACTGAACCAAGGGATTACCTCGTAAAATAAACGTTAAAAGCGTTTTACCGGTAACAAAATCTTAAGATATTCATAACAACCAATGCCCTTTCTTTCGGAGGCATAGAAAATTTTGCACTTATGCTCCAATACAATGCGAACAAAATTAAAATATAATAAAGGTGAGCGTATTTCGTACTGCACGCTCTAGCTTACACATGGGTTGAGGGTGTGATTTTTTTCTCGTCAATTACTGTTACTGCCCTGTTACTGGGTAATTCTTATTATTGACTCATATCTCTCCAATTGAGCTCCAGCCAGCATCTGAAAAGTCGCCCCCACAATGGATCATGGCACCGCAAATTGCGTCACATATTACACGGACGTCAACACGAGTATATAATTAACACTTATGATTCAGCGTAAGCAAGCCCAGACACAAATATAGCGAAACTCTGAAGATGCACCCGATAAACGCCGGGAATAAAAACAGACTTTCGTTCTTATTTCGTTTTGACGCTTTATATTTCACATCCACACGATACAAAAGGAAGACTTTAAGCGCAATGGCACACAAAGTCCATCGAATGAGATTCAAATGCATACCTATATATTCAATCCACCACTTCATCAAACCGCCGGCATTACGCCGCCGTCGATTTTACGGGACTGCGGAAATTTGAACGAGCCGTCAAGCAAACCCAAATGTTCCGCGTCATTTATTAGCTTTGCACCAGAGTGGAGAAGCTTCGACAGATCCGAAAGGGAGGGGGGGGAGAGATAAAAAAGAAAGGCCTCGGCGTACGAGGAAGCGTTTTCAGGAAGACGTTCTATCCAGAGAGATGAGAAATTACGGGGAGGGGGGGAAATCACATTCCACATCGATGGAAAGGGAAAGTAAGTCGAAATACTTTTTCTAAGGAGATAAACATTCAAGTGAAAGTGCTCTCGGACGCTTCACAGAGAAATCCCTCCAAGGGTACGCGCGCTCACACACACACCCACAAAACACATTCCACCTCGATCCATTTCACGTTGACGGTTAATTCTGATACCTGCGCTGCGGCTCCATCTCTCTAGCGCGATAAATAACGCGGCAGTAAGCCCCATCAAAAGCCTGATCATGACTATTTGTTGGGAGCCGCGAGATCACACACACGCGACGCAATGATGGAAAAAAAAAATAATACCACTCGCCGAGGTTTTACTGCCGACTGAAGACGTCGTGCTGTCGCCAATTGAGACGCGAAGACGGCCCGTGAATAGCTGTGGATAGGAAGACAGCTGCAGACTGAAGCAAGGAGACACCTTAGGCTATGGGAGAGCCATCCATGGGAGACTAGAATGCGGCAGTTGTAAAAGAATACGACTTACTAGGGAGAGGAGGCGAGCAAAGGGGGATAAAAGTCTAGCGCGAAGGAGAGGGTGGGGTGGGGAGAAATTGGATAGTTTGGAGGACAATGGATGGGGATGGGATGGGGGGAAGGGTTGAGGAGATAGGAAAATATTAACCGCTTCCGACTGAGCCGTCAACTGTTGCGACTCCCTCCTCGGTTTTTTCCCTCGTCGTAAAAAAACAGATGAAGGGAGGAAAAGGCGGGCGAGAGCGTGAAGCTCGATGTGACAGGGAAAAGGGATCGGGAGGGAACGCGCCAAGGCACGAAGGGAAGTGGTGATTGACTCGAAGGTGGCCGATCATAAATTTGTAACGGTTGGTGGTCGACGGGATGGGAGGGTAGTTAATTGGTGAAGGGACTGGAATCGCAAGGAAGAGGAGCGGGGAAAGAAGAGTTAACTGGATTCGAAGGGGCACACGGAAGGAGAATTAATGCAACGAAATCGGAAGGAAATCGAGCGACATCGTGGGAGGGAAATGGCTATGGCGATGAAGCGGGGAGGACGACGGCGTGAGACCTTTATTCGCCGTTCCCAATGCGTAGGTTATGTTAAATCACGAGGTGAGAATCTTAACAAACAAAATACGAATATTTCAGTCGTCGAAGGAGCGATCGCTCTTGCAAAAAACCGGAAGTGGGTTGGTTTATCCCAGGCAAGCAATCTCCCCAACAGAGGCTGTTGGTTAAAATATTTTCAGTGGAAAACCTAGAAAGTAACCATCAGCTAAAGACACAGACACAGGATACGTAGATTTCACGACCGAGTAGAAATTACGTTTTTGTGCAAGATCTAACAACATTTAAAATTCAAGGAAACGTGCTGTACATTTAGTTACTGCTTTTCCTCGGAGGCAATTTTAGTTTCCTGAATTCTCGATTTCATTTTAGCACCCATTAAGAATATGCGGCAAAATTTCCTTAAATTTCTAAATAAAAAAAAACACTCTCCAGTGTCACTGAGTCATAAATCTAGATTACCTTTCCATTCAATCCAGAAATTCATCTTTTATCTGCACCACTTAACGAGAAAGGGAGCCACGATGCATAAATACTACATCAGACCAATCAGCGCACACGGAAGGCTTACCCTCGGGGCGTTGAGGAGATCACTCACAAATCCGGTAATTCAAATCCGACTTCGGATTGGTACAAATAAAATGAGTCAAGTGCTGCCATGGCTGACGGGACACAAGGTGCTTTTATCCAAGCGTCGCCATCAGTGCGCATCAAGTGAAATTTTCGCCGACCGAAGGAATAAAAAACCTGCTCGCTAGTAAATGCAACTCTTTTAGGTTGATCGACCATAAATAAATTTCAGTTTCTTTGACGCTGAAGCAGTGCTTCGCAAACATCATATCGCGGTGCAAATAAATGAAGGGAATCGGTATCTAATGCGGAGACCACAGAAACCAAGAACCCTCTATAATAATAAACGCAGGAGTCGAGGGTAGTGTCCTTTATACGAACCGAGCCCCTAGGGTTCGACAATAACGGTTGATGAATACCTTCATTTGGGTACAAAATGATGCGGATTAATTTCTACCAAATAGAAATTTGAAGAATTTATAATTATATCCATGTACACGCTCACATTAACTGATCTAACGTAAATAATTTTATACCATTTGGGGCATTTGGGTGTGCGCTTATGCATAAAAGCACCACTTACAGTGGGGGGACACTGTAAAGGTATTTTTTGGGATAGCTGGTGGATACATAACAGACAAAAGAGTAGGGAGCAAGGCGGAAAAAAAAAGTTTGAGACAATCCCAGGGCAAAGAGCAACCCCAAGCCATGGGGACCATTTCAGGTTAACGTCCCTTCCGACTGACCGAGTACCTACTCTGCTCTTGAAGGGCCACTTAAGTAGAAACCTAAATACTATCGAAACATTTGACCTGTCCGAGATTCAAACGCTGACCTTTGAAAGAGTGAAGACAATGCATCAACCACCACGCCACTACGATCCCGACAAAGTTTCCGCCCTCCAAGATTTCAATGCTAAAAACTCGATTACAGCAGGGAAACTGGAAACACGAGAAAATACCCGAGCCAAAGTATTAAAAATGCTTAAATGCCAACCCACGCAATAGAAGCTTGAAGGTAGTTTGCATTGAGAGGTGAAGAAGTTATTGACTTTCTTCCATGTTTGCTTACTTAAAGGAGAAACCTTAGTCAAGTGGTAGGAGTCAAGCCTCTTCAAACCAATTATGACCAGACAGGTAGGGAAAGAGCAGTGACAATAGCTATTTTACGTTTTCTCTTCACCTTTTTAGGTATTTAGTGTTGCTTGACAAAATAATAATTTTCACCACGTACTTCCTCGAAATGTCATTCCTTAACGTCCTACCCATGGCCTTTGTCAGGACTTTGTTCACGCTTGTCAACCAAGCAAATGACTCAGTCGCGGTCGAAGAGGAACATTCCACTGCGCCAACTAGAACCCAAATCCTACCGCCAATAATCATTTCGTCTTTACCTCGGCCCGACATGTGACCCCTGACCCGTGGTACTGACGACGCCCCCCACGATGGAGGGCAACCATCAGAGAAAAGGAAGAAAGGCGCGTCGGATTTGCTTCTAGTTAGTAATCAAAGGGGGAAGAAACCAAGAGCGTAGGTCTTATTCGCCATTGAGGATATGTGGGTATTCAGATGATAGATTTGACTTTAAGGTGTTGGGGAGGGGCGGAGGGAAACCCGAGGTCAGTATGAGTCTCTCAACGGATGGTGCAATGAGTCCCAAGGCTTAATACACCCATAGCGAAGAATCGAGTAACACCAAATAAAGCACTTGCCACATGGCTATTTTAAGTAAGGATCTGAGAAACGCCGCATTATCCACAATCGGGATTCGAACACTGGCCTGGGAGTGGGAAAATACGATTGATCGCATGCCAGTTAGATCCCTGAACTTGATTCTATACTCTATGGATACAACAACAATGATGATCAGCGATCGACTGCCTTTTGATTCCTGCCTAATCTGCATTTACTATTTGTTCCCGAACAGAAAATTACACTTCAACCAGTAGGACCACCGCATCTCACCTTCATTAGCGATGACAGCCAATAGCTGGTGATTCGGATGAAAGAGAAATCTTCCGGGTAGCGGAAATTTATGCCAAGCACATATAATATTGATATATTGGACGTAGAAGTGATATATTGGACAGCGAAAATGTTTACTCCCAGCTAGTTCCCGAGAAAGATCCACTGTGCTAGTTTACCAAACCGGGATGATGTGCATGCGAAATCGGAACATTCGAGAGAAAACGGAAACTTGGTTGGAATGGGAGTAAACTGAATCCCAAACGTCGTCGAGAAAAAAAACTCAACAATTTTCGCCGTCAAAGTGGTAAAAACGAAAAGGATGGGGAGAAATCCGTCCCCCCATTTCCCTCCTCCCCGCCATTAAAACGAAACAGAGAAAGCAATCACAATTAGAGTCGCGCACGGCAGCAGCTACGTATTAAAAAAGATGATACAGGGGGAACTCGTATATTCCGGGGAACACACCGGGAACGGGCACGCAATCAAAGCAACGTGCCACCACTGATCTAGTTACAAGGGTTTCCATGCCATATACTTTCTTACGAGATACCCGAAGAGTTACGACCGTTTCTGGGGGAATGGATACAGTGAAATGTTAATCCAAGAAAAGAGCATGGGGAGTATGATTATTTCGAAGGTTATACCCGTGATGGGATGGATTTGTTCGTTTTTTTTAGAAGCAAGGAAAAATCCCCAAAAAAACATTTATCCTAACTTTCATCAATATCAAGCATCTAAAATAAGGCCCCAGAGCAGGAGTGAAAGTTTGATTTGGCACCTCTATGTAAACCACGATGTAACGAATTAGAAATCGGTAAAGAGAAGTCCATGGAACGAAAAAGAGAGTAGTGCTCTAGGTGAGTTTAAGGCTGTCCGATCCAATTTCAAGGTGCAACACACGAGAAATTTATCGGGAAGGAGAAACCGCACAGTTTTTTCCCATAGAAACAGTCCAGCCCTTGGACAGAAACAGCGTGTTCAAAGCACACTTCATTAATGCTCTTCCTTACGATCAGATACGATTTTACCCTCTGTCAAATACTTACTATTCGATACGTTTGAGAAAGCTCGCTTCCGACTTCCGACTTAAGATGAGGGTGAAGCGTGAGAGAGGTGGGGTAAGGATGACATGACTGCAACCACAATCCCTTCTCACCTTCATAATTACGAGTGCTTCCCAAGCATGAAAAACTCTTGGTTCACTTCGGTTGCCATTAAAACCAAAACGTACATTCTAAGCAGCTTCTTTCCCAAATGAGATATGTAAAAATTCATTTTATACTTTGTTGCAATCATTAGTAACAACTGATTTTATCAATATTGGGGATAAAATAGTCTGCAGATAGAGAAAACTCCCGGGTTTTGGCTCTGAATGCAATTAGTACTTAATTGCGATTTTCTAGCACAATAATTAATTTTGCGTTCGATTTCATTGAACTAATATTTCATCGAGTCAACATATCACTTGAATTAAATTGTTATAAATTAAAATAGCAAATTAGCAAGGAAGAATATGTTAACGCGAAATATTGCCGATGAAGAGCGTGAATCACTCATTCGGGAAAGACAAAAAGAAATCCACCAATAAAATGAAACCAGTCAGCCCTCCCTAAAGACTAGGGACTTACTCACTGACAGCTATCTGGAATGCTAAAGCTAGGAGTTGACCACCTCTATTGAAATTAAGAAAAAAACACTCGTATCCGCGTAGTTAATATTTTTTTCTTACCAATAAAAAAATAATTTATGAGGCTAGACGAGGAAAAAAAACTAAACAGGCTAAATTCAATCTGTAAGGTTTCGGAGTCTTCCTAGTTTATCATCTAGCACGGGGTAAGCGATATGTGATTAGAATGAAGCACCTGAAATACCTGTCCTTTTACACTCTAGGTAGGCACGGCATTTCCAGAGGACTACATCTAAATGATCCCTGTCCCTTACCCCAAAATATAAATTATAGTTCTCATTTAGTGGAAACGAACTGGAGTGGAAACTTAACTGGAACAACTTAAGTGAAAAAGAAAATTATCATACTTAATTGAAAGTGTATTAAATACCGCTTCAGCTGTTGTAATTATTCAATCATTTTAATGACAGCCACATTACTTGTTCATAGTCCATAGAACTGAAAACCCCTTAAGCATGATTCTACATAAAATTGTGGATATTAATGTAAATTAAGAAAAGGGAAACACATTATTCCATTTTCAAATGCTTTACGCCGTCATTTTTATATAACTGTATCAAAATTTTTGCGCATATTATTTCTAATATTTTTATTTAAAATTTAAAACCGTATCCTTAAATCTCCACGAAAGGTTCCAGTTTAAAACTTTCCCGAACGTAAGCAACGTTTTAAAACGGCCACTTATCAAAAGTTTAAGAGCAAAAACCCACAGATGTTCGCACAACTCATTTGATCGAAAAATCTCTCCATCTCGTACTCCGTGGAAAACTTCCGTCTCCTAACTCCATTGGTGAAAAAAATTCATAGCCCATCGATGTGAAAGTTCGTCATTGTGGTGAGCACAAAAAAGTTATCCTGGAATTACACCTTACCGTTGTCCCCTTCTACATTCAATTACGGAGGAATGGCGCACGATGCGCGAAGTTTGACGTGCCTTCCTCCACGCCGAAGCAGGCACACTTCTCTGGAACTTGATGGGGAGGCATCCATTCTTTGAAAGTGAGATTGTCGTATCCACACACAACTGGAAATTAAGTTAACGCCCAGGAGAAGGGAACCGTGTAAGGATTCGCTCGAGTGTAAATCCATCTCAAGAGCCCATTATCGCTGGCGAATTATTTTCGGGAGAAAACTTCGACGGACTGCATGCACTGACATTTTTGAATAATGAAAAGTTTGCGGGCGGATTTGCAATGGACAGAAGAGCATGGGCATCCGCAACCACAATGGAGTGAAAACTAAATTTGCCAAGACAACGCGAAAGCAACCTGGAAAAACTATTGACACAGTTTTCCAGATGGCTCACTTGAAATGCACCTGCACCATACCAATCCCCGACTTTTCATTTTACCTTCACGCACGAATAAGAATCTAAATCACAATGCGCAAACGGGTGAAAAGCAAGTTCCGGCTGCGACACACATGGTTTCTCTGGGTCGGAGCCCTTCCGGGCCCATTAAATGAACCTCCCCCCTCCCAACCAATGGCCATTAAAACGAATGCTTCCACCCCAAGACGACCTTTACCGGTCATAATGGTTGTCTGGATCTCAAGAGCGGTCGGAGAAGACGGAATGGAGAGTAAAGGAAACATATAAATAAGTTGCCACAAGGAAAACCCAGTTGGTATGCCATTCGACGAAGGTTCAGAGACAGCTCATTAAAAAAAATCACTCCATGCATGCATCATTTCAGATTGGCCGGCAAAGCGAGGATTCATAAAAATGTCAAGAGAAACCAGGGTAAAAGCTCCCCAGTGGCGTGCAAGAAGAGTGATAAGGGGTTGACAGGGGAGAAATGTCGGCGGGGAAACTGTAATGTGGAGGCAGATGGAGTGGACGGGGAATGGGTGCGACCGCAAGGAAGTGGTGAGGGGAAGCAGTTTCGCAAAAACGCAGAGTGAAGCCCAGGGTAAAAGTTTCCGAGCAGTGGAGTGATAGGAGGGGTTGACCGAGGGGGTGAGCCGAAGGGAAATGAATGCGGATGGGAGAAAGAGCTTAGCTGCCAAGAAGAAATGAAGAAAGTGAGCCTCAATACTATTACTCGCCTGAGCCAACGCATGGGTCAGTGGCGAGATGCCCTTTGAAAGAAAGCAATGGGAGGCAAGGGAAAACAGGGAAATGAGAAGTCCCTGTCTCGTATATGGTGACTGAGACCTTGGAGAATCCCTTAGGACAGCCCTCCGTGGAAAAATAGGCAAGATCGTGTGGGCAGATCACGAGAAAGGTCTTTTTGGCTGAAAAGGCGCTTTCAATGCCCGTCTCAATCGCTCTTCATTTTTCGGGAAAACTAGCGGCGATTTCCCCAGATGATTTTTAATTTCGTTTCTAGTCCCTCCAATTCCGTTTTCAAAAGTTCAAAGTGAAACGAGTTGTTTTTAATTTTTCAATGTGAAAGCTGTAGCAATCCAAAACTGTTCATATGAAAGAATGCATTGCAATCACACGTCCGCGCCATTTTACTTTAAAGAGCAATTTTAATAAGTCATTGGGTTTTTAACTTTCAAAGTCTCAAAGGCGTGATGTGGTGGAAGCAGTCAAACGCACCAAGAAAAACACACAGGCACTTCACTTTCCAACAACTTTACTACACTACTCGTTTCGGCTTACTTAGCCAGCACCAGGAATACAATGATAAATGATAATTTCTAACACTGCATTGCATACCTGATGATGGCAAAGTAAGGTGAAACGCCTAGCGTAGTAAAGCTGTTTTGGAGTGCAAGTGTATTTTTCACTTAAAACTGAG
>LYUA01001530.1:133874-147199 GCA_002093875.1 Calopteryx splendens
GACACGCCACGGAACGAACTCCACGGTAGAGCGACGTGGCTTCCGATAATGACAATGATGATAAAAGTAAATAGTAATTTTCCACAGTTAGATTTTATACGCACAACGCTCACCAAAAGTGCTTATGAAAGAGAACACCACGTCATCAAACGTACTGCAGTGTCAAATGGTAACAGTACCTCCCTCATGGATAGAATTAAAAATTCGCTACGAAAGCCATTTCAGTCTATGCATCGCTAAACCCAACCCCCTCCCCTCTTACAAACAAACCCAAATGGTGAAAGCCACCCGGTACACTAATGTTAAGCCGAAATTCGCGTACCGTTGTGATGGCTATGTGCAGTACTTATTCATATTGATACTAAGATATTAGAAAATATTATTACGTGCCAGAGAAATATTTTTTTCGCCCTAAGGACGAGCGTAAAGACCACCACAAGGAATGATTTTATGTACCTACTTCCATTTCGATCAGTTTGATATTAGGTCAAAAGATACACTATCAAATATTTTTCCCTTCCAACGAGAACGAGATTTTTCGAATAACCAGAACGTCATTATTGGCCTCTAGATTTCTCAAGTAGTAAGCCGGAAGAAGCATCGGTAGTCATGGATGCCACTTCGGAAAAGATATGATTAAAGTGACTCTTTTAAGTGAGACACAAAGGAACTGTACTGACATATTTGGAACAGTAGTAGCTTTGTACCGTACAAAATAAGCTTTAATGCATGAAAAAATACAAGAGGAGACAAGATATAAAAGGGGAATAATATTGCTCCTGTCATACCACCCGTTTTTTTCTTCTAGCATTGGAGAAATAGGGTACGTTCCCATCTCTTCAAATGAAATTCACCATTTTCATGGGATACTTTTGGAAACCTTCATTCTATAATAAAAGCAAAATACTAGTGAACAAGAGAAATATCTTTGTATCGTACCTAGACTACTGCATCATTCTGTTAAAAAAGGCAACGTAAGTAGGTATATATAATTATTCTTCCACTCGATATAGAAGCTTATTGCCCAAACCATTAACGATGAAATATACTTCCAACATCTGCAACAGATAAAATTATGACATTTAATTCATATTTAGTCACTTGTTGGCAATTTTTTTAGCTTTCATTAGATCGGCATTCATCATAGAGATTAATTCAAGAGATTAATAAAGTTTAATTAGATCTCACTTAGCTCAAAGCTTATAAAATATCACTTTCCTTCCATCGTACATTTTCCTGAAGCAATACAGAACTTCGACCGATCAAGGGTGATGAGATATTCAGATTAGTTAGCCTCTTCGTTGGAGGGGACCCTAGGAATTAAAATTAAACCTATTAGTCTAGGGAGCCATCCACGAATAACTTAAGGATACGACCCTACTTCCTCTTTTCATTCTCGGCGGAATGAAAGAAATCAACTCCAACTTGGCCATGCTGGGCAAGTCAATCATTCAGTGAGAATGACTGCGATTTAATAAAACCACTTCCTATCTAAGCACATTTTCCTACTAATACATCTACTAGTTTCCTCTTATTACCGCGTTTATGCACGTATATATACTGATCCCGCCTGGTGAGCAAGAGGACGAGACGGTCGAGAGCACCGAGAACTGTTTTTAATATGCCCACATTTGTAACCAGCTTAGTTGGCTGCTCTTAATACTACGAACTTATCAAAACTTCCAGCAGACTTAAACAAAAAAACGAGGCTGAAGTGCGGCCACGGATAAACTCAGCGACGGAAAGGGTTTTGCCGTGAACACTACTGCATGTGTGTGTGCATGCATCTTGGCATGGTTCAACATGGGTGACATCCAGATAAAATGTTGCCTTCTTAGAAATTATGCAGGAATCTCTCCGATAATATCTTTATAAATTGAAGATCCCGCGCAACACACTATCGAATGCTACAATAGATAATGGGAACATGAATCTATCTCAACTACCCAGGCTAGGTGCATTGTTTCCGTTATCCTGATTCCACCAATCAAATAACATTTCCTGAAACCTTGACAAAAATACTCAACCAGAGAGGCTTTTACAACGAGAACTCCTCCACCCCGAAAATCAAACATTTAATCTCAAAAACCATGAGCGATATCGGAAATATCGCTATCTTAGACAAAGGAATATCAAAATCAACGGGAGCCATCATCGTCGTCTATCCAGAACCTTGCCATTCAATCTCAAATCATTTGTCTCGTTCACACAGGGAGGAAACACTCTAACCATGATACTCTTGATTTTAAGGGTAACTCTTTTAAAAATTCTTCAAATACCCATCTGGACTTCATTTTAAATAGAACGAAATTTTAAAAAATACAATTTCGTCAAAAATTTTGAAAGCGAAAATTGAAACTCTACGATCTTATTAGTAAATCAATGTGGTCTCATTTCATCAAGTCATAGATACGAATTTGAATACAGTACGGAGTTAAGAGTAGACAACTAGAATTAAAACCACTGAGCAAAATGAAGGCAATGTAACAGCTCTGGCAGGAAACGAGGACAATTAACGACCTTCCGTCTTCCCCATTAAAACTAATGGAATTATTAGGCATAAAGTTTCTTTTAAAATGAATGAAAATCATAGTCACCGCTGGTGTTTCAAAATAAAAACTGATAGCACGTACGCCATACTCCGCTGTGCTTTAAGAAACCCTTGGCCCAACATTTTCCCAATTGGTGGTGTTTTTTTTGCACGCCTAAAGCTTCCTTTGGCACTCGATATTTTTGTCCAAATCATCCGCTGTCGGAACGGAGTGAAGGTGGAGTTGCCCACAGTCTGAGTCGAGGTCAAAAGATGATCGAATCGATTTGCTGTCATAACAACGGAGACAAGGTTGCTATTCCCACGGGAAGCAAAACGAACCGTGAATCACGACAATTAGCCATGAAACAGACTTCAGTGCCATTACTAATTTGAGGTCTCACCCATTCTGCCATGCCCAACTACAATGGGGTCCGCACCATAACCCGATTTCGGGATATCTACTCCATGATACCCTATAATTTATTTTTCAGTTCCTTTTCCAGTCCAGTTTTCAGAGTTCCTTTCGTTTCGGCGAATACAGAAACAAAATGAGATACTTCAATCCCACTTAATCCCTACTTTACTCTTTGGTTTATGGTCATAGTGTATTCCTACGGCAACTAGAGAAGGTTATTATTATTCCGAACCTGTATTCCCAAGAAGACACTCTAGGTTGGCGTCTACACATGTTGTTAGCAATTCATCCCCGAGTATTCTGAATTTTCACTTGTTCTCTCCGATGTTAACTACGCTAGTAAATCAAAGCATCTTTAGCACACGCTCGCACATGGCATTACTCGCCCCGGAGGCGAAACAGGCGAGGGTTCGTCGAAGGATACGACAAATCTTGACGCTTGAAGGTTTGACGGAATCTTATCTTGCGACTTACGTGCGCTAAGGAAAATATGAAAAATATAGACGAACGGACATGTAAAACGATCGGAAAGAAATGGACGAGACAGTTACGTGACCGCAGCGGGGGGGGATCAAAAGAAAATAAATAAAACCAAGGTATTTCAAAATAGAAGATCGAGCACGAGGAATGGATATTCAACGCCGTAGCCGCCAAGGTCGGGAAGTGACAGGCAGTTGCTGACTAAGGTGAAATGAGTCACTAGAAACTGCATTCCGCCATGCGGGAGAGCGAAGCATGAGTCGGGAAAGCTAATTCGGCGAAAGATTCGTCAAATGGAGGGAAAGTGGTCGTACGTGCACATCGTAACGACAGAGACGGGAGACTAAAATGGAATACGATACAGAGACTGGCAGTTTTGCTGGGAATCAAACGATTGAGTGCTACTATCAGAATTTGCAGTGCTTACTGAGATTACCAATGCGAGTATATTTAGGAAAACTATGCACAATTGACATGTTTTGTCGATGTTCAAGATTTTCTAATGTTTCACACGCTTACATACGTTCGAAAATCTGTCAAAATCACTACCGCGGAGTCTCTGTTCTTTAATAATGCACTCATCGCTTATTGCTGCTTTTTTCCTTTCTTTTCCTAATCGACGTTTAAGTTTAGGTAGTTACTTCATTTTTAATAATTAATTCATGCGGAGGATCTGACGAACCTATCTTGCAACTGCTTACACTAACTAACAAAAATTATTGCTTCTAATGCTAAATTCACAATTAATTCATCAATATGAACATTCGGTAAGAGCTTGTAACGCAATCCATAAACGTTAATGGTTCCGCGGTCGAGAAAGAGATTTTAAAAGCTGCTCGAGGATATTCCATCCCTCTACATTATTACGACAGGCCAACAAAAATGAAAAAGAAATGAAAATGGAAAACATGGGAACATTGAGAGGAGGTCTGCAGTGATCTGCCCCTAAGCATTCATGTAATGCCCAGCGATTCAAAGCCAGAAGTTACTCACGGGAGAAATCTAATGGCCGATTATATTTTCCGCTTGCACATCACCCCGTCCGAAATTTCCATCAACCACTCCACTTCCGTGTGAAGTCCCAGGCGATGAAAGAAATGACCGGTCGCTAACGAATCGAGAGGGGAAAGGGGAGGGGGGGGGAGAGCATTCCTCAGCTCCTTGTGCCCCGTTCGGCGAGGGGTCCATCCTTTCGGCTAATTGCCCCCCCCCCACTCCAGGCGTCAATGGCGTCCACCGGCGCCGTAATTACCGAATTAGTCGAGGAACGAAGACATAATAACACTCAGGGAAAACGAGGTGAAATTATGCCCTCAACGGTGAGAACGGGAATCCGGATTTCAATTGAGTCCGTCGGTAGCTTCAATATTTCGACGGGAAACAAAGCAGCCGAATCAATCTCATTTTCAGACTCTCGGGGCCGGGTAAACGGAAGAAGGGCATTCATCATCGGGCGTCGAAATGCATCCTCTGCGAGCTATAACGAACACACGCACAATGCTACCTCAGTTCGTCTGGACTGTATTACGCGCATAAGTCACAACGTAACGCCAACGAGAGTAATTAATGACTCCGTGGGCACGAAGATTGAGCACGAGGAACATGCATAACACGATTTTAATGAAGCGCCTGTCAACTTTCCTTCGGGAACTCGGTGAATCATAATAAAATCACGCAAATCAGTTCAAATCTTTAGTCATCAAAATAAATAAATCTTTTGAATATCGCAGGATACTTTCCTCCGAACAAACATGAATGACGCTAATACGTCTCAGCAGCTGGAAGTATTTGGAAGAATAAGTATGAACGCAGATTCATAAGATTTCGAGATGTATCTTTTTTATCATGGATGATATTTTGAGTTGGGTAGAGGAAGAAACTTCGTACAAAGTGGGGAAATCTCGCACAGAGTGGGGAAATTGAGAAAGCTGCCCAAGAAAATTCGAAAAAGGCAGAAAAAATGAGTGGGTGCTGATCGAGACACTGGGAGTGCGCCATGGGATACTGTAGGCCAAGTGCTTAATAGGTGTGAAGAGAGTTTAACTAGGTTTTGGCCCAAGGAAGCGTGGCAGAAATGCTGAAGAGTGAAGAAAGCAATGCTGGGTTATTAATTTGTTTACATGTCTTCACAATTAGGTACTGCATTAGCTCTCAGAAACCGCCCATTACGTACCTCTCTACGGAGGATAATATTTATCATACTTATTATTTGCATTAAACTGTTCGCTTTCAAAATAAGGGTGCTTCCTCCATTACGAAATATTGCCACCACCTCATGCTTATGAAAGTAGATTTTGGCAGAATGATGATCCACTTTCAAAATGTGTATGTACCTAAGTACTAAAATTACTTCACTAGGGATTGTCTCACAAGGAGCATTTAGTCGGCAGAGTGTTCATCCGCCGTTGCTGGTGGGTATTCATACGCCATGAAAATATGACGTAACAGTTATAGTTTCTTCAAAATGAAAACAACTCAGAGAGAGAGGCAGTGGGACACCACCCATTAGTCGACACACATGAGACCTATATGCACTGAAGACACATTGGGTAATGCACCGCTCCAGAATTTTACGCTTAAATAATAACTGCGTTGAATGGAAATGCTCCCGTCATCCTGGTGCGGCAACTTAACGTCAGCTATGTGCTTTGAAAAAATATAAACGTAAAAATCAGCATACAATGAAGAAATCTATTGTGCAGAGGAAATTTTCGTCTTATTTATACTCACACGGTTCTCGTCCACTCTAGAAATTTCCCGAACTCTGAAGCTTTATAATATATTTTCATCTCTTGCTGAACTCCAAAGAGCTTATACTCAATTATGAGTTTACTATGTTCTAACAACAAGTACGGCGTAGGAGCTGAACCAATGTATGAAGTCGACACACAACTCTGCGGTTAACATGCGAGTATTTTACGCAATCTAAATTACGTTAATTTAATCAACTATTTAACACGATATATATAAGCATGCGTGGCATGAGAGTGGACATGTTCTCGAAACCGCGGATAACCGCGAACGCAACCCACGCCACGTCGATACCCCACTCCCCTTTTAAAGCTTTACTCTGCATAGACCTGCGAGCAAATAAGTTAACGGTTTACGACAAAAGGAAAACAAAAAAATGTTGGCGGCGCGAGGCAGGTAATTGCGAGACTCGGCGCTTCTTCGTGCATTCTTGTGGTTCCGTCCCTTTTTCTCGGTTTTCCGGATTCTGAAAATTTTCGCGCAGCTGGGGGAGTCGTGGAAGAAGGCAAAATACACCTGGATGGGTTCCGATGATGGCCGGGAGGTACATTTTTCATCGACAAAAGTGGAAGTCGGTCACAAAAAAACTTGTTCTGGCAGAAGCGACACCCCTGCGATTCTCACCAACGCCGCCAAGTTTTCGGCGCGAAACGTAAGACCTCACGAACGCCGTCCGCTTCCGCGCCGATCCTGCGAACGCAACTGATTGCGCATTGGGAAACATTAATCGCCCACCAGCTTTCTAAGTGGACCCAAGGCGAAAATAAAGTATGCAGTTGGGATACGCGAAAAAATTCACGCGCGTCTCTTAGCGCTCACCCCTCCCCCATTACACTTTCCCCGCCGCGATTAAGGACATTTCATAATGGCAATTTTCAACCACTTCCGCAGGAATGCGCTCGGGGAATACGCCACGAAAAAAAAATCATCGCAGGACGGGGCAATCTTCGGGGAGATCCGATGCGGAATCTACAAGAAGACAACACCTTTCCAAAATGATCGCGATGGAATTCTCGTCCGGAAGCAGCCGGCAAAACTTCCTCAACTAACCACGGGCATTTTCTCCGTGGGAGACAAGCGCCGCTTGCACAAACGGTCAGGGCGGACGAGACCATTTTTCCCGTTGTCCCTCCATTTCTTCTCCTTTCTGCGCGAGAATTGAAAAATAAAGACATCGAAAGGAAACACAAGTCCGGGGAGGCCAGCCGAGCGCGGAGAACGCCTCCGCAACCGCCCTCTTCCCGTCTCGGTACCCCTCCGAAGAAATCCGAACATCGGGACTGGATAAAAACCCACCCACCAGTCTCCAACCATGTGGAAAAACAACAGACGGGTCGCGAAAGTGGTCCTCGCCGCCGGTCAATCACTGACGGAAGGCAAACGGAATCAAATTGCGAGGGATGGGTGGAAGGGGAGCGTTCATCATCATGAAAAAAAGGATACAATAAACGCGTCGGCATTCGTGGCGGCCATCTTGACGGAAACGCGCTAGAAACGCCAGAGGGAATTGTTATTAGAGAGTGAACCAGCGAGACTGTTACGTGGGTTTTACGGGCGGCAAATTGTCGAAAAAAAATAACGAGGGAAGAGAGAACTGAAGTTTGTCATTTTGCCCGGTACGAACTTCCAATTCGAACCTATTGTAAGCCCAAGTTCCCGAAACTTGCGTCGCAATGGTTTCTCCGCTTTATGGGGAAAAATAAATTTTAATATCGCTTCCCACTAAACAAACGAGTACCATCTGAAAATCATATTCCGCTGAGGACCGCTGTTAATCTTTAATTCAAAATCTGATCTGCTTTCATCTATATTATGCTGAAGACAGTTTTTTCGGCAATTTTTAACTGATACACACGAGTTATCCACAAACACGAATTAAAATTGTAAGCGGCCGATTTTCGTTTCAACGCGTTTAAATAGCAATAGAAGAAGTATTTACCATTATCATGAATGAGGAAACCATGACCCACGGCCTGATATTTTCCTGCGACGTAGAAAACTTTCCTCTAATCACGAACGCAACTTGTTTTTTCATAGCGTGACTTGCACAAAGAAACGAAACATCCATAGGGAGTCGGAGATCATAAATTTATCCGCATTTCACTCGTTTACCAAAGGATAAATTTTGGGTAATGTTTTAAAATCAAATTTTAATACATTCGGACAGCGACGGAACTAAGGGTCTTTTCACGCCTTATAAGGATGGGAGAAGAAAACTGCGCTATTCAGAGCGCAAAGGAGAGTTTTCCACAATCGACATCAAAGGGAAACTAGAACGCTTACGGCTCAAGCACGGGTAGTGTTCGGAAGATGGTCTCTATCCGAGGTGCCAGCTCCGATTCTTGCCCTCGAAAGCATTTGATTCGAAGTGTTGCTGCTAGTACCAAGTGATTATTTCTAACGATTAAAGGGGCACCCAGATTAGCAAAAACGGAACTTAACCTTCCCAATGACTTATATATATGATGAATAACCTTCAACATTTAAGAGTCAACTCAGCCGAGTGAAGTTAAATTTTCGATAAGAGATAAGAGTAAAAACAATAACAGCAGTAGCAGCCGTCTGCGCGATCATCTCCAACCTCTTGCGTCGCACTTACGCTAACGTGCACACAGTCACTTGGAAGCATGCAGTTGCTAGTTAAGAATTTAACATGGATATTCAAATGACAGGCGATCGAAAAACTACTATGAAAAAACAAAAATCTTTTTCGCGCCGGGTTCAAGAGATGCTCAATCAGTATTGTTCGTTCACACCACGTGAACTAAGGCAATCAATTTAAAAACCTGAATATTCTTAACTATGACCTCGGGCGCTCAGTGGGGAAATGCTCATGAAATCAGTGAAACGCAAGGGATGACCTGAAAAAATATTGGCGCACGCACATTCCACAGAGTTTTCGTCACACCGGATGGATAATGTTCTATCGGAGACATCCGAAGTCTTAAGATTTCTAACTGCCCACAGTTACCTCACAACAACTTTTTCCGTTCATTCATGTCTCCATTATAGAATTATTTCTGTGAAAGTGACTTCCCTCATTTTGACGCCGGAAGAAGACTAGAAAGTCTTCAGGCGTCATCTTCCATTGATTTTTTCGACTACCAGCTGGGCTGCCCTGGAGTGGCACCTTATGACAATTTTCATCCAAACGCTCAACATCTCATATTTTCAAAATGAATTACTGCTTACCGTACTGATCAAACCATTACATAATGCGAATTAGAAAGCAATTAGTGTCTTAGGAGTTCACAAAAGAAATTACTCATTTATCCCGCCATTAAAGCTAAGAGTAAGACGTCAAGGTACATGGTACTAATATATTAATACCATACCACCTTTTTCCCATCGAAATTTGACAATTTGGATATAATTTTAATAAAACATAGACTCAGAGACATGAACACTGGGCTATAGAATGAAACTAGAGCATAGTCATATTATTTTATAGTTATTTTTAAGAAATAAAACGTAATCTTAAGAATGAAGAGAAAAAATATACTTCGGGGTTCTGAAAATCCTGAGTAATTTTGCCTTTCAATGCAAACTTCTTCATTCTAAACAGTATTTTCATAAAAGGTTTTGTAATTGTAGGTACAAAATCTAAGGTGTTTGATAAATAGGATATTATACGTAGGGGCTCATATCCAATTATCAAACAAAATAAAAAGCTACGGAATTTTAGAGTACTTTTAAGTGCATATGGACTAGATAAATATCATGCGTAGACCGTCGATTGCTCTACTCAATTACTTCGGATCCGTAACCCAATTCTCCATTCTAAGTCCCCTGAAAACTAACGGTTGATTTTTGGCATTGGTATGTATAGCAACACGAACAACGTGGCGACAAGAGAAAATATTGAAATTCGGCAAAGATATCACATACAAAAATGTTCCCGGTCGTTCATATTTCTCCTGCCTCCGCCCCTAGAGCGTATGTCGTCATTTGAGAGTTTAAACATGACGTTCTAAAGCGAAACATTAATTAGAGTCAGGGAAAAAGTATATACTACGAGTGCAACACTCGAGGAGAGAATGGAGAACACTCTTTAGAAAGCAATTCCAGCTGACCTCAGATTTCGAGGACACGGACTGACGCAATCACGTGACTCACACCGGTCGAGGCACCGATTCCCAAAAGACATTTCCCCACACGCTAAATCAAAATCCGGAAGACTATCGACGGTATCGATAAATTGGGTGTTGTCAGGGGTCACTTTGCGGAAGCGATTCATATTGAGATAGAAACACTTGGGTTTTCCACATGAACTTTACAAATATACGACCTAGGTTTCGACTTACAAAGTCATTATCACCTGATGATGACTTTTTTTGAGTCGAAACCTAGGTCGTATATTATAAAGTTCATGTGGAAAAAAAAGACGGTATCGAGTCGGAAAACTGAGGACTGCACAAAAATGATGCTAGTCACAAGCACCAGAAAATTCAACACTTTCGCAAAACTCTTTCGATTTGGCGGGTTTGAATGAAACCTTCGAATGAAAATTTACTACGATGGCAAGTAAATCACATTTGGTGGAGAGAGAAATCGGCCATTTTTCATAATTTTTAACGAAATAATTCGACGATAAAGTATCTTGTGAAGAGCTAACATGTATTTACGCCCTTCGATTTAAACAGGTACATCTTACGCTCGCTCTAAGGATGATTCTTCATGGATTCTAAAAACGGAAGCATGCAATGCTTTACAGCATATGTAGCGACGTAAGTACCATTCTGTCTAAGGAATTATGCACTTTAATGCGTTCATTGTTCATATATGATCCAAAGAGACGACACCGAAGATAAAATGTATACGTTGCGTCAGCTGATATCAGCGGTTGTGTACGAATAAATTCAACTTCGAATTGAGTGCACAAAAACTTCCGAATCGAAATTTCCCGAGCTTCCACCTCTCCCCTCAGTACGGGGGGCGTGTTAGGGATACGTTGGGACGGGGGGGGGAGGGAGGATTTGCGTGGGTTTATGAGTGGGGAAGGACACAGCCGGCCGGCAGCTTGTTTTTATCTCAATTTTGGTAATCGCAGCGGTTTCCACGTCTAACTGGGTTTTCGTCCAAATATTCCTAGAAATCACACCGAAAAAAATCAGAACCACAAGGAAAGCGCCCAGTTGAATGTGGGGCACTTGGGAAACTCTACCAGTTCCCATTGATATGAAAAAAGATAGAAAATCATAAGTGGGTCCGTGCACTTTTTAGTAAGTCATTCAGAGATACAACTCCAACCACCACCACAGTCTTCATCCAGAAGATAGGTTTCCTAATTGAGGTAGATCTCACCTGGGACTAAGCCACGAGGCGAGTGAAATTCAAATATTCCGGGAAGGGCCCCATTTTTTTCTTTTACCTGGGCCACCTGCGGTTTCCCCCAAGGTACCCAGAAAGTATCTCTAAGTTTGGGTTATTGTGGGGATGTGGTCGCCCGGATTCGAACCAGGGCCCCTCCCCCGTTAATAGCCGGATGCCCTAAAAACATCTGAGCTCCCAGGACGCCGCCATCTTAGACTAAAATAATTACAGAGAACGGTATTATTGCATTGCGTACACGGCGATTGAAAATTCAAATGAAACACCAAAACTAAATACATGATTGAAGTCGATCAATTGTCACTGAAATCTTCAAACTCAATTTTAGGCCAGTATTAAGACAACCACTAACTAGTCTGGGATAGCAGATTTTCGAGGATGCCTTCATAATTTTTGGTGCGAGAGCCATAAGGGCAGTATCCCTCCATATGTTCCACTCAATCCGTGTACGAGGTGGGAACTTCATGGCTCCATCCAAGGGTCAATCGAATCTTCTCGAACCTCATAACTACGAAGAGAGACGTGGAACCATTTTAAATCTCCCAATTTCGGCGCGCACCGTGGAAATCTTACCGGCAAGTCGCACAAGCTTTTAAGTGCGGGTGCTGAACGGGAGGTAACCCCATCACCTTCGCTCCCTTTCGTCCACACTCCGCAACATTTCCTTCCTCACTTGATTGAACCCATTCCGTCAACCTGCAATGTTTTTCGCCGTCACCGGTCTTCAATGTAGGCATGCAGGTATTTTGGGCGCGTCGATAAGGCAAGAGTGGGATTGAGAGGGGGACACTCGGAAAGCTCCCGGATTATTTAAAAAGCGAGATGCTTCATTCTTTTTTGCCCGCCCACTCGGTGCATTTCGACTCTCAGCCTTAAATCTTCCCAATTCTCGTTTTCCCCACCACGCAGTACCACGAAACTGAGTAGCATCTCTTTTAGTTCATTTTAGTGTTGGCCAAAAAAATATACATATAAGAGCGAGGAGTTTTGAGAGTTTCTTTTCTATTTTTTTGACCGACGCTTCGGAAGCCAAATGGGATATTACCTACTCTCTAAATTCAATGACGACCTCAAGTTATTCCAAAACTATTAGCATTCGAGCGGTGAAAAAACGGGCCCCGAAAAAAAAATAACAGAAGACTGCGCTTTGAAAAGGGTGGTAGGGGGTGGAGGGTTCGCAGGGCGTCACGGCGACCCTGGGGGCGTTCTCGCATCAGCACCCTCTCGACTCGGGGGGCAAGGTTGCAGGCGGAGAGCACACACGCCAACGAACCCGAGACAACGACCCGCGGCGGAAAAGCAGAGAGTAAACGAACGCCGCGTTGAACATTGATTACAGTGCTGTAGCACAGCAAAAGCGAGTCGCTCTTTTCATCCTTCATCCCAAAGGAAACGCTCCCCTCTCCCCCTTCCCCGCCGGGCCCCTCCCCCCACTTCTTCGGGGCCCGAAGGAGTAGAGAAGGGGTGTGTGGGGGAGGGATGGAGGGAGGGAGATGGAGAGCGTGCGCTTATAACCGGCAGCAGCGGCGAGGCGGTGGGATAATGCCCGTCAAGTCGTTACAGCGAGACGGAGGGATAAAAAAAAGAGAGGAGTGGAGGGGGCGGCGTGGGTGGTGGGGAAACGGACGAGAAGGGGTGGGTGAGGGGGTTGTGTGCGCGGGCTGTAATTGCTATTATTGTCCTTCGGGTGGTCAAAGGCTAACATCAGCCAGGCACATCCTCTCCTCTGCCCGCGAGAGGGACGCCCGCCCCGGACACTGGGCTCGTCATCCGACGACGAGGAAACGACTCACTTTTTTCCTTAATGTTTTTTTT
>LYUA01001530.1:285447-300614 GCA_002093875.1 Calopteryx splendens
TAAATATCTCGAAACAAGAAATATATGACTTAGACCACTTTCATAATTATGGGCACACATACCAGGCTGAGTCCTTAGCATTTCTCAATTCAATTCCCTCATTTCTTAAAAGCATATTCAATATCTTCATGGTTTCATAAGAACAAAAATTGACTCAATACTCCATATTGTATGGCAACTGCCAGCCTGGGAACTTCTTGAGTGACATAATTACAGAGTTGCATCCTACTTCCAATACCCATGCTGGAATACACCTCTTTTGAACATATGCAATCAATAGTTTAGATTGAACATTCTATGAATGATACTACAGCATCAAAAATTCAACATTTGATTTCAAAAGGAATTGAATTTTCTGGTTGGAAAGATGAACTTCTACAAATAGGAAATTGCTCCTCCTTGGACGCTTCAGTGTACAGATGAGCATAATAAAGGTTGTAACCTAACCGACCCCAAATTAGCCCCATGGTTGATAAACTACGGTGCTTGATAGAATCAAAAGGCAGAGGACTAATGCAGCATTCACACTACTAGCTTTCTACGCTGGTAAGGCTAGTCAAAAGTTTGCCATGTGAACGCAAGTGGGAGGTAACCATGGTGAAGTTTTCAGCCACTATTGTGAAACTACGGTTGGCGCTAGTTACCAGCTTCTGAGTGCATACGGACGGAAGTTGAAAAGATTTTCAGTTTCAACGTAATAATCGTAATTGGTATTGCATTACGTCCAATAGTTACGCGCCCTTATGTTTATTTGTATATCCACGATTAGAAAACCCTTCATCAGAGGTCACCAGCCCTTACGATAGTAACATGAACAAGGCATTAGAGGCAGGACCATTTGGTATTTATAAAGGTTTACCTACAAGGTAAACATAAGGTTTAGGATTAAATTACCTTACCCTTGAAAAATAAATTCTTCACCCAATGAAAAATCACTCCAGGCTGTTTCTCTACTATGAAATTCTTGACTAGCACATGCATCCATTCAGTTTCATTCATTCAGATACAAAAAACTTATTCAAACAAGCAGTATTAATCTCTTTAAATATTAGCTTATTAAATACTCCCTTTTTGCCACCACATAAATCATTGTCCATTACTATTTCCTGGCTCAAGGTGGTACCTGATACACCAGCAGAAAATCCTGAAACCAGCAACAGGACATTTACCTATACCTTCGAGGATTTTTTCTCAACATTATAAACGCATTACTTTGATTAATCAGGCAGCCAGTTAACTTTAACAAATGTACTTTTATTATACTATAGGTAATCGGTAGTGTCAATTTCACGAGGGCGGGGTCCTGCCCAAACCAATCAGGGACACATTAGGAGTAACCACTTCCTTACGTGAAGAACTGAAGGAAAAAGGGTGGTACGCCCTTAAAAGAGGGACTGCGGGGGAGGACTTGTGCACCCTTGCGGGAGAGACTGCGGGGAGCGACTGCCGGGCAGAGTCGAAAAACCAGGAAATCCCTAAAAACTGCTTAGCTTCTAATCCCCCAAGGAATTCATAACAGGCAGGGGGGTAGCCGGTGGATTCCGGGAAAAGGTGACCGTTCTGTGGGTCAGGGGACGCGAGGGCCACCCGTGTGCATGACGTTCACCGACCAAAGGGCAGGGTACTTATCGGGGTGGCGATGCCGATTCAGGGCGTGACTGGGCCAGAAGGGTAATCGGTCTGGACCGTGGGATCCCAGTGACCATGGCTCATAAGCACTGTTATGAATCCCTAGCACATAGGCAAGGTTGTAAACAAAGGACTGGTGAAGACACTGATATGGCGTTTAGTTTTGAATGGCTCCGAAACTTGGTCATTGAGACAAATTTACAATCTTAGATTAAAGGCTTTTGAAATGTGGGTGTGGAGAAGGATAGAATATTGCCCCTTTAAGTATATTGCTTGAAACTAATATCACAACAATAAAAATATGTAATTAATGAAATTGGAAACCAATTGAATCTTTTAAATTATCATAAGATCTGAATGAAGGGATTAAGCAGCACATTTGCTGCAAGAAAGATAAGGAAAAACCACAAGAACACTAAAAATGCAAGTCTCATATAAAGAAATTTATTCCCCTCACAATAATTACATAAAACAAGATGTGAATACAGCCATTTGCAGGTTACTGAAACAAAAGAATGGATTAGTTAACTTTTGAACATTATTGCAATAATTTTGAGCCAATGTACTAGATGGTAAAACCACCACCAAAACATTTGAAGTAACAATGCTGCAACAGCAGATTTGTAATGATAACTTTGCTTTTGCATCTTTACTGGTCAGGCGAAGAATGTATAGCTTCCAGTAGGATTTCAACATTCCTACTTCTTACCCTGAAAAGAATTAAAGGAAATGAGAGCAACCTTGATAAGACTGTTGGGGTAGTTAAGTCTCACTTTAAAAGAAGCCACTCTTCATGCTTCCATGCGGTATTTTCATATTAGCAACACTCCAGGCAAAGAAAAACTTTACTGCTTCATTAAAACCTCATAAGCCAAAGTGATTAAATCTGTCAGAAGTTTCCATAAGGAACCCTCAAGTTTCTCTGACCAGGATGCCAACTAATTTTCTAGATTTCAATTTCCGCCTTTTCCCACTGATCATGTATTTTTCCTGATTCCTGAAGTCCACCTTCAAAACTGATGACCTATTATGGTAATCAAAATGATAGATCTTTCTATAGCATGCCTTGTAAAAGACATTTGATATTTTTTGTTTTAAATCAGAAGGGTGAAGATTAAATTTCACCATTTCAAAGAAACTAGATCATAGCAGGTCGCACCTGGTTAAGCCTAGACCTTTCCCTCAGTGCCAGCCACGGGTTTCAACACAGTTGGTCCTATTATACTTGGTCATTATACGTGCTTACACACAACTGCATAAGCTAAGCTGCAATTGCTCTCAAAACTAAAATTAACAATACTTGATCAGAATTTCCTAATGGGAATACGTACACACCATATTTCTAACATTAAAAAAAATTCAGCCCTTTTCTCAATTTTGTTCCAAGTCTTTGGGATAAATTATGAATGCCCGACTTCTTCCCTATTTTCTGGCTCTGCTGATGGGGTAATTTATAACATTTATTTGCCTATATCCATGAGAAAAAAATTGTCTGGCATTGGGAATGACAATTATTACTGATTACTGTCAAATTACCGATTTCATACAAATTGCTTATAACTTCAGTCAGTTTTTCGGGAGTAAAACAAAAAAGAAGGCACAACATGGTGAAGACCATACCAAGCTACGTGGTCAATTATTGTATTATTTTAAAATTTAAGACTATTTCAAGAAGATTCTCATAAAAACCAATATTTAGGCCACCATGTTTTGAATGTCTAAAGAAGAAAAGCTGGGACAAGCAGAAATAATAATAGTGAGATGAGCCTTGCTGTGTTTTCCCCAGGGGTAAGGTACCCCTTGTAAGTCAAGGAAACTCAATTAATGAGTACATCATCTCTCTTCTGGGTGACGAAAACTCCACATTTCAAGTTCAAATCATACTTGAGAAGTATTTCATTTATTTACAAATGATAATCATTGGATCACATTCGTTGAGGGAAAGAAGGAAAAAGAATGTCACAAGTATGAGTAAGGTAGTTAAAAGTAATTAAAAATCTTTTGCCTTCGGAACTGATGGTAAAAAGGTCTCCAAATGATATTATTTAAGTACCTTTATGGTCTATAATAAATTTAAGAGACTTTAGGCCGTATTCAAAAATGCCACTACATATGTAGGAACACCGCCACTTCAAGAATAGTAAAAATACTTCAACTTCCTATTCAGAAACCGCACTACTACTACAAAAATAAAAGCGAAGATGTTGAAATGTCTATAAATCCCTATTTATTTTGTGTTGAGCGACATTTTTTAATTTCAAGGAAGAAATTAACAGAACTAGCCACAACACTGTGTATTGCCAGCCAGCCAGGGGCAGATTGTTTAACTCCTGTAATTCAGTATGATGGAAAGTGATAACATGATTAGTTAATAAGATACTCTCGATTCATTTGCTTTCAAATCTTAATAGAATACTGGAGATTACAGAAGACCAATACTGTGAATTTGGTGTAAAAGACAACACATGGGAGGCTTTGTAAAGGAATTCAACACAATTCTGGACACGTAACTGTTAACTACAATGCAGCGATGTTATTTCAGCCTTTCAGCAGTTATATATAGTTTCAGCAGTTATAGTAGCAAATATAACTGCTGTAAATGTAATGCTGTACTTTTTCTGTTATTTCAACTGCTTCAATGTAAGTACTATTACCATTCTCACGGTGTTCCCCAGATATCCAATTGTTTTTGGTTTTCCATTTCATATTCAAAATTTATTGTGTGTGCAGACCACGTAAAAGTAAATAGATGCATTACCAAAGAAAATTATTGTGATTTGTTGCTAAAGGACCTTAATAGACTGGGTAACTGGGCATACAGAAATAGGCTACTTTAATATTAGGAAGTGTCAAGTGACAATATATACAAGGAAGAAAAGGACAGTTAAGCTCCCATGTGGAATGGAGGGTGAAATAATGGAAGAGGTAACTCTAGCTAGAGACCTAGGTGTAACCTTCTCCAGTGACATAAAATATCAATGAAAAGAAGATATTTTATCACTCTCAATGATAATGATAGGGTTTATATTAAGATGTTCCTCCTGTTTTTGTGTGATTAAGCCTTCGTTTATTCTGTAAACTCCCTACTCAGAAGTAAGCTAGAATACTCATTGGTAGTGTTATTACATTATATTGCTAAGTACAAAGTGCAAAGTTTAATTGAGAGTAGAAAATGTTTTTGAGGCATTATTCACAGGAAAAATGTATATTGCACACTATGTGATAACTATATTTCACAGATAATTTTATATTCTCACTTCTCAGAGTTACAGGCAGGTTAGAACTGTGAAAAATATGCACTGAATGGAACTGACTTATGCTCTAACTTGACACTACAATCCATGAGAATTCTTTTGAGACATATACAGTGTAAACATGTTATAAGGAGTACGATTCATAGCGAGACATCCGATATTATGGGAGAAACTGTGGAACCATCACTCGTCCCTATGATTTTCATGCAAAAAATATGGTTATTGCAAGGCCCACATTGCTTACATATTTTAACGAGCGTTTCCATCAACAGTCTACATAATGAGAATCACCACGAAAGCTCACAAACTGAATGTAAACATGTACAGTGAAAAATAGCATATGAAACTTTAATTGTATCTTTCTTTTAATATTGTAAATAGTCATGAATTTTGTTTATTCCTATTTTTATCTACAGTATTTTCACCACACCTGCATGTTATTGTGAAATTGATCTTTTATCGGGTGCCAATACATCAGTTTTGCATGTGTATGTCCATTGTCACAAAAGAAACAATGGCACCCAACGAAAAACACTTGATTTAGGGTTTTTGTCTATTTTATAGTGGACATGTTTGCATGCCAACGGTTATTATATCTTTATTTTCCATTGTCAGAGCGAAGTCAAACTCCTATTAATGGTTTTGTAAACATCATTAAGTGACGAAGCTACGTTGTCAAAAAACTGAATATGGTGTTGTTAACATGTGGCATTAGTGTTATTCTGAGCTTTCTTTTATCTTCAAGGCAGTGTCAAGTTCTCATATCTAGCTATGTATAAGCACATTGGTAAATTCGTGACAAACTTAATCTGCCGAATGAGAAAATGTTTATACAAGTGTTTGCTATCATTTGGTCTTAATGACAGTAGATCGAATAACTACAACAATTTTTCTACAATGGTTCATCCAAGAGGACTTGTTTATTTCATCCTAATCCCTTGTTATGTTTGTGTATGCACGTGATAATATATCTGGTAACATCCCATATGTCTACCTACAGTATCGACAATCTGCCACAATTAGATAACTTCACAAAACGGGGGCACCAAAATGTAACCCTATTTTCTTTTGTTTATAACATTTAAACTAGCAACTGTCATAAACAGAAATAGGGTTACATTTGGTTTCCAGAAATAAGGTTAGATTTTGTTTCCCCTTGATTTTGTGAGGTTATGCAATTCATGGAATGAATGATGCTGCTAACTACGTCGTAGAAATAATAGTGACCACGTTTTCGTATGAAATAATAATCATTATTTATGTGAAAGGTTCAAGTCTCAAGAGATTTATTAGGAAAACCTTTTACTGTCTATACGATAGTTTAGTCAAATTATATTATTCGGAGAATAATGTATCAATTTGAAATATTTGACTTCTTGATGTCTTCATGAATTCTGATATTGGTAACCCGTAAATTGATTTTATTATGACACTCAAGTGTAATTGAAAAGATAAATTTAATATAAACAACCAATTGTATCAAACATTGGTCTTGCCAATCCGAATAACTACTGTTCTTCAAGGCTTTCATCTGCAAAAACAATTGAACTACGTTGTGACAGCTGCTGCGAAAGATACACTCTAACATGAAAATTTGCTCAAATCACAATGATTACCCTCGGTGAAAAATAGAGAAGGTAATATTTGTTGCTTTTCTAAAACAAATAGCCTTGAGATTTCTTTTTGAGGCCACTTTCTTCCTCATTTTGAATGTGTTGTGTTTGAAACAGTGCAATTTCCTAGTTTATCCTGTATGATGAACATCATATTCAATAAATAAAACATTTCCATCTGCCAATATTTGCTTCTTCAACACAGCATACGTGGAAGTGGTTAAGGTATACCAAGGAAAATTTAAGGCATAAAGGAAAATACATCATGCGAAGAGAACTCGACTGAGGCTCCAGGAAACATGATATAACTTCCTCCAATGACTTCTATCTTTTGGAAACATTCGTAAGGGACAGTTTGAAGCACGCTAGAATATATTGTAAATTTAACCGGCAACTACATAACAATTCCTAAGCAAGGCACTAGGAAGTAAGAATTTACATAATTCTTTGAGGTACGCACATAAAATTCCCAAGAGCAACTGTAAATACGAAGCAAATGGAGAGCAGAACGAAAGCTTGTGTCCTCAGCACACAGACTACAAGTAACATTTGAGGATGGCACGCAATATCTTATGAGCATTTTATATTTCTGATAACCAAGCAGGAAATTTATAACACTTGTAGAAAACTGACAATAATAAAAATAACAGGCATAATTAATATAAACGGTTGGATATTTTAAATTTAACTGTTTCACACAGTAATGCTACCTTCACATGAAAAATATTTCCATGGAAATCGAAGTATTTATCCCTGAGAATACAGACAAGGGCATGTTTAATCACATGGGCAATTTATATTTCTGATAACCAAGCGAGAAGGATATAACACTCGAATAATAATGCAAACAGACGGCATAATTAATTAATAAATGGTTGGATACATTTCGAAATTAAACAGTGAGCGAGTAACACAAAATAACTTCACTGAATCTAATTAGAAAATTACACATTAATATCAACAACATAAGAAGTCATTGAGAGACATTAGGCAATTACAAAGAACCTTTAAATTCATTGTTAACAACCTTCATGGTGGTATCAAAAGAATTTTGCTAAGTTTCTTTGCAAAATGGAATGCTTTAATAATGTGTAATTTGCATATAACATCAATAATATCGAGGTATGAAGGAAACAAAATGTGGCTGCCATGTTTATGTAGAGAGTATTGCTCGTCTGGGTACCCTATGCTTTGTAGGGGTAGTTAAACCAACACTACCACTACATAGCAAATGTGAATACCATTTGTAGGGTCTACTTCCCTACACATGCCAGTTGATGATGTATGTAGTGGCAGTGGCCACTGCAGTGGCATTTCTGAACATGGCCCTTACTTTCCTACCACATAATTTCATTAAGAAATCAAAAAGCAATCATTAAGCATGACATTTTTCAGCAATGGTGGTGATGTAATGAACTGCCATTTAACAAATAAGTTTAAAAAAATGAAATTATGTATAAATAACTTCCTATTTAGGCTTATTTAAGATTTGTATGATTGTGTCCTATATCAATTGATGTAGTTGTGACATTTCACTGCATCTACAAAATTTCTCTACACTCAAAATTGTTGCCATTCCCCAAAAGATTGTATAATAGATTTCAGTTTCCAAGATCCTACAGCCTTTTGAGCTATAACTAATGCCTTTAGTGTCAACTGAATGTCTAAAATTAAGAATAATTATGCAAACGGTCGTCTAGTATGCAATACTCTGTTGAAGATCATGCTCAGTCAGCACAAACAAATCCTAGAACTCTCAAAATGAGTTATCAAAAACCTATGGCGAGGGAACTAAATTATGCTAAAACCTGGTCATTCAATACATATTTCCAATTGTACCCGTTTTCTTCATGTAACCATGGAGGGAAATCAAAGTTTTGGTTAATGATACACACTTCAATTAATTCACACTCCCAAACACATGCGATGCACGTTTCTAAAAAATAAATTTGAATAATTTCATCAGGTCAATGGTCTTAACCATGTTAGTACATTGGCACAACACACAGTTATAACAGCTTATCAAATATATTTCAGCAAAATAATATGATTAATAGAAATAAAAACAACTCCAATTAATTATAATACTTTGATTAAAATTCTCCTATAACTTGTTTTTTTCTTGTCTTAACAAAAATATAATGTGAACACTTATTCCAAACTATTACTAACTACTGAATTATAGACAAATAATTCAAAATCCAAATTCCAAAATCAATAGATTGAAAAAAATTAGTTCAGCAAGGATGTCAATAGCAGCCATTAAAAACAATGCAATTAAAGTCACATGACTCAATTAAGTTATGTTAAGCATTAGAGCTACTAATGCCACTCATCAACCACATAAATGGCACAAAATAACAAGCATAATCAATGATATAAAGTTATCATACCTTTTTACCAGCTGCTGCTCCTACTTTAGCCTTCTTTGTACCCCTAACCTTCTTCATCCTGTTCTTTCTCTCCTTTCGCTGTTTTCTTGTCTGCTTCTGTTTCTCAAACAGGCCATGCTGCAATTACAACATTGCATTAGTCTCTCTCCAATGAATGTTAAAAAAACACGAGAAATCCAATTATTTTAATCAAATAATTCCTTGAACAAAAAAATACACTACAAGCATTAATACCTACTTCCACATTATATAACTCAGAAATAGGTTGCATACTACCCCTACCAATAAATTATTCACAAAAAATTCTTCAAATAGCCGTGTTCTTCATTACAAAATACTATACTTCCTTTGTTTTTACTTCCACTGTTTAAGGCTCCCCTAGAGCTGATCAGAGACCCCATAAAATTCTGTTTGCATAATTACATAAAAATACTATTATCACTTTCAGGCGTCTGAAGTTAATGCAATAGTATATTTTCACTGGAGTCACATTTACTTACAACATACAGGCTTCTAAAAACCAATTTCAAATAATTTTATTTTTAGCCACTTGGGAATCATCACATTTTGGGGGTTTCTACACTGTGTACCACATTTATATACATTTCGGTGCATACATCTGAAATATTTGAAATGACATTTTAATAATTCCTCAATAAAACCAGGCAGGAGTAACCTTAAATAAAGCCACTCGGTTAAAGCTTTGCTACTCGGTAAATGTTACTATAGTGCGGAAGAATTTTTCGATGTTTTATAACAATTGTAGCTATTTTATAACAATTCTGGCTGTAATTTTAATTTTATACTGAATATCTAGTTGACCATTATATACTGTACATGACAATACCCAAGAATATTTATATACCCATGGTATAAATAAGAATTATAATTATTATTATTATTGAAGATTAACATTTTTGCCCTTTAAGAATCTTTTAGGGATATGTTGTGCATTAACCGAAGAAGTCTGGTCATTTTTTTTATCAATCTCGAGCAACTTAAATGAAAAAATATAAACACCAACGATGCAAAATGGGGCATTCATATAATATAAAAGGTCTCATTTACTTCTCCTTTAAAAATTGTCCAGAAGAAATTATTAATACTATATGAAAGTACCAACTATGATGTACCACTAAATAATCAATGGTTAAGCAATCTGATATAAGAAAATGTCACAACAGAATTTAATGTTGACGTAGAACAATCCTTTAATAGACCAAAGGCCCACCTATAGTTTAATACTAAGCGAACTTGGTCTCTTCTACAAACACAATTTAAGAATATTTTATGAGGTTTATGGCAGGCATTCTTGATTGAAGGGCATTTGTGGAGGGACTCGGCACAATACTAGTTATTTTCATTAAACTGAGGGATATTGAGCTTCAACTTCCAACACTAAGTGAACTATTGCCGACAAAAACTAACCCCCATGCAATATAAATGGGCTAACCTCACTGTGGAAATTATAAACATTTACCGACTTGAGAAAAACAATACAATTAACACAACACTGATTTAACGGACACAACAAGAGTGCCTCATGATCACTCACTACTCTATATCACAACTTACCCTGGCTAGTCGGTACTTGGGCTCGAATTTCTTTGCAAAATCAAGGGTATCGTAAACTAACGCAAACCCTGTAGATTTTCCACCTCCAAAAGCTGTTCTAAATCCAAAGCAGAATATTACGTCCGGAGTAACCTTGTACATTTTTGCAAGCTTTTCTCTAATTTCTGTTTTAGGAATTGAAGGTTGGCCTGGGTGTAAACAATCCACAACCTGCAATTGAAAGCAAAGCAACTCTTGACATTAAAAGGTAAGCACGACGTTTCATAAAGCCACTTTTAGATTCAAAATAAATATCAAAAAAACCTTAAAAATAATGAATTGAAACCGATTTGAAAACTTTTCAAAGTAAATACTACATGCGTTTCTCAAATTCTCAGAACACTTCGAAATCAAAACTGAGATTTACCAGTATACCCCAAATATTACAAACAATAAATCAGACTTACCATCTGTTTACGGCATAGTAGTCTGTTCGTCATGAACTTCCTAGTTCGAATGGTAGCTGTACCCTCACTCTGAAATAAATAAACAAAACTTGATTATGGTTCTAACGACGTCTCCAGCTTTTCCATCAAAATATAAAATTTGTTTCTCTAAACAATCAAATTTGTCTACTGCTGAAAAAGGGAAATATAATTCACAACATTTAATTGGAGATCTAGTGCCACAATAGGCCATGCTCGCAAAATGTGTCCAATAAATATCTTTCATCAGTGAAAATATATAAATCTTAGTATAGGCACAACAAAAAATGAAAAAACGCCTCAACAAAAAGTATTACGATAATTCTAATCATGCGATGCCGATCATAAAAACAGATTCTAATAACTTTACACGTACCATGTTGGATGAGGCTAAAGGACACGACGTGAAGAAAAAGATTGCATCGAAGTGCCACCACTGCCACCTACATCCGGTGCACAACAGAGGCAACAGAGCTATCGAAAATGGCGGAGAATCTCGAGGGAGGGGACTATTCTTCGCCAGCGAAGCGTCTCAAACTTGATCACAACGACTCTAAAACTAGTTCAAACATTGAAGAAGCTCTGGAAACTTTTGCTGCCTCCCTTGAAAATGTTCGGGATAAGTTTGACGGTGAGTAAAAGCAATATGGATTAATGGAATAGTTTACGTTTTTCAGTTAAAGATGGCGGATCGATGATAAATTTTGCGCTCGGGCATCATAAGCAAGCGTGGAGGGGCGGGGCCCACTTATTTAGGGTTAATTTCCATCTTTAATAAAAATTACCACAATTTATTTTTATTTTTCCCAATGAAGACAATTTTTTCGAAGAAAAAGCTAAGAGAAGATTATTGAACAAAGAACTATTTTTTTGAGTCGATTCTGTTGCTATGGCGGTAAAATTGACTAGTAGGTACACCTGGGAATTTGATACTCAGTTGATTGGTAGTTACAAAGTCTCCCCTTAAGTGAGGAATTGAGTTATTTTTTTTAGCTGGCTGATTTTATTTAATTTTATCTCAATTCTTTCACATTTTGTTAACTTTTCCTAATTTTATTACAATAGGTGACCACTCAATACCGTCAGAGGCTTTAAACAGTGGCGATTCAGGCTTCAATGAATTTTCGCCCACAACTTCCAGTGGGGATGAAAGTCAACCGGCAACATCTGTCTTAGACGTATCGGCCAAGAGTGATCTTGAGAAGTGAGTAATCATTACACTTTCTGGTTTTTGAAATGGGAAAGAAAATGGATGGAGATTTTATGAACTCTTACATTTCAGAAATGAAATTAGCAATACAGATGACAGAGATGAAGTCTCTTCTACTGTTAGCAACATATCTGACTTAAGTGGACTTTCTGATTTAAGTGGCCAAGACTGGAAACCTATAGCAGGTAAATTTAATTTACACTGAAATATCAGTTTTTGAAATTTTACTCTTTTTCTAACATACTGTCTCTTATTTTCAGGTCCTATGGGTTGGGTTCAACGGCAAATGGTAATGGGCGCTGACCCAAGGGAACTTTTATCTCAGCTAGTTGTAGATGGTTCTGAAATTCCCCATCAGTTTGATGATGTTACCTTGTGGAAGATTATCGTTAATATTTTGAGTGAACCTCCAAGGCGAGAGAAACTTCGTCATATTAATTCATTGGCTGATGTTGTTCGTCTACTCCGTGGTGCAAGGAATGTTATAGTTTTGACTGGTGCTGGAGTAAGTATCTTGTTATTTACTGTCAGGTGTTAAGGTTTCATAATCTATTTTCTAACCATATCCTCCAATTTTAGGTATCGGTTTCTTGTGGAATCCCAGATTTTCGAAGTAGAGATGGAATTTACTCCAGATTGGCTATTGATTTTCCTGATTTACCTGATCCACAAGCCATGTTCGACATAGCGTACTTCAAGCAAGATCCACGACCCTTTTTTAAGTTTGCTCGTGAAATATACCCAGGCCAGTTTAAACCATCACCTTGTCATAGATTTATAAAAGCTTTAGAAAGGCATAAAAAACTGCTCCGAAATTACACACAAAACATTGATACTTTGGAAAAGGTGGCTGGAATACAAAATGCCATTGAATGTCATGGTAAGTAGGTGTTTATTTTTGGTGTAGTCAATTGTATTTACGATTAGCATGTCAGATTTACTACATTATTTATTTTTTCAAACAGGTTCATTTGCTACTGCATCATGCACTCGGTGTAAGTTTAAAGTCACAGCCAATGAAATTCGCAAGGATATATTTTCCCAGAGAATCCCCATGTGTCCAAAATGTTCACAATCAAGCACTGGATCATTTAGTGCAAATGACAAGAGGGGAGATTGGTACAGAGGTAAGCTAATGCAACAAAACTGAAAAAAGTTTTACTTTGGGATGTTGCTAAGGCTAATATCCGTTAAAAATATCTTTCTCACTGACCTTTCCAATGAGCTCAGAACTTGTCAAGTGGCTCCCCTACAAGGGGGCAGAGATACACCCACAAGGGGGAGACCTGAATGACAGCATTGCCATTTCTCTCTGAATGCCCACGATGGCAGGCATGTGCCTTTCACAATGATGTCCTACACACGATCACTCTTGGCAAAGCTGAGCAGGGATAAACTAAGTTCACTCAATGGAACTAGAAAATCAACTGAACGTTTTGCCCATCAAGCCCTATCTGCTTATTTGCTATTGCTTCCTACAAAGTCACGTGATTATGGCAATTCCTCTCCCCCTCTTTAGTGACAAAGATACAACACCTAAGCTCATGATCAAAAGTTCCATGGTAGACTTGGAACATAGCCTAGATGTTGCCGAAAACAGTTTTTTCTCGGCGCCCATTTTGAAACCCACCCTTCTGTTCTTAAGACTTATAATATTCTTCCACTTAAAGAGTCTCTTTAACAACATTCGCCCATGAGTTTTGTAGTCTACCCCATTCTTTCTCACCTTTCGCACAAATCTCATATGTTGGTGTCATTTTCTAACCCCTAACAGGTCAAGCACAGGCTCAAAGACCGTGCAGCTGAATCAATTATATTTCAAACAAATTTCATTGCTACTTTAGAACTCTCCTTTCGAGTAGCTTCATAATATTGTATCATTTAAAAAAATGTTTTGAGACTTTCCGAGGAGGAATAGTTTATTTCAGTGAGATCCACCAATTTTTCTAAATGTGAATGGGAGGGACCACGTACGGTCTAAACGACTGGCCAGCTTCACTCCTGCTGGACACATATGTATGTTATTTTGTCTCAAAACCTAACTATTGAGGATATCAGGCCTGTTACTGTTATAAGTCTCATTTCATGCATAATTTGAACTTATATTGCCCAGTCCGCATTTGAGCAGGGCAGCGTCATCTAAATGGAGTGGCGGCTGCCAATCGGGTTATCTGCTTGGCTATCTTATTTTGTTTTAACACCTTACTATGAGTTAATTTGGCCATTTATCGTTTTTACAAAGTCACTTGCTATGCTTCATGTGACAATGGCCGAAAAAAATGCACCGGCTTAACTTTCATTAATTGAGATTTCTGTGCATATGTTGTCACAAAGATATTTTTTATAATACCATGTGAGGATTTATTTTTATTTCTTGCTTAGGATAGAATATATTCAGATGAAAATAAAATTTTCCTTACTTCATAGAGGTAAAGTGCCTATGTTTAAAATTAAAGCATAGCAATCAAGTAACTGTCACAACTACAAGGAAAATTATGGTGAAAAAAACATGCATAACAATGTGATATTTATAATAAAATATGGATTGAAAGTCATTTGAAATTTCACTGTGAACTTCTTGAAAATCCTGGAAAAACCTTAAATTTCATTTCATAATATTTGTAGACACCCTGTATTATGAATGCATATTATAAACTTAATACTATCAGGTGCGACTTTGTGGAAATATGGATATCCATTATGAAAAAACAACTTTGTAGTTTCCATAATTTTACTGCAGTTAGGTGGTAAAATGTATTTCACTAAACTGCAGCATTTCCATGTGCAAAGAGTTTGGTGGGATCACTGAATATATAGGCACTAGGGAGGAAGCAGAGGAAAGAATAGTATGAAAAAAAGGAAAGAGTGGGGTAGTTGGTTGGTAGGAATAATGGTGGGTTAGATTTGCTCATTACAACAAAGTGGCAGAACAGGAGCATTGTGTGGGGAAGGTGAAAAGGAAGTTATTGTCCAATAATTGTCACAAGGAAACACAAACTGGGCAAGTTCCACAAATAAAAATTTTTATT
>LYUA01001530.1:358656-370228 GCA_002093875.1 Calopteryx splendens
ATTTAGGTGCATGAATGAAATTAAAACTTTCCATGGGATCAGATCAGGTGTGGTGAATACAGTACAGGTACATATCTGGGTATGAACCCTGGTGCTGGCAGACCTCATAGTGCTATTATGATGGTAAATTCGGTACTGTTTGAAGAGTGTGTGTGTGGGTTTACATCAAATGGATTTTCATACTGAGATCAATTAGTTCATTTAGCTAAAATACCTAATGTTGATAATAAATTTCTTTAAACCCTATATGTACACCCTGAACCATATAAAACATACAACCAGCAATTACCCACTAATACCTTATGTTGCAAAGGAAGTACCAACATGTGCAGTTACTCATTTACCTTATTGACTACTGTTATTTCCAAAATAATACAATATTTATAAAGGCTTTCAAAGGGAAGGATGTGTTCAAATCCCAAAATAGCAGTTTAAAAAACTGAATTGAACTGCACTATTAACCTACTATGTAAACTAAAAACTGATATTAAAACCTAATATTTATAGATCTATGGGAATATTAATTTTAGGAAAATGAACTATTGCGGCAGAATAGTTTCAAATGCTTATGCCATGAAGGTCTTTATGTGCACTCAATCATTTTTTATAATATTTTTGTGTAATTCAAACCTCATTCACTTTTAAGACTCATTTTTGGCACATAAAAGGATTTAACATTAAAAAAAATCTTTATTCATGGGAAAGGAACCAGTTCAACCATTCTTTTGCCAATAGTGCAAGATTCTGTTAATAAATCTGATTGTGCAAATTGTCCATTAAGTTGTTAATTAACTCTGATTACAGGCTCACATTGGAGTTAAAGGTGTGGTGAAAGATGCTCTAACTGGCAAGCCCATAGCAAATGCTATTATCCATACAAAGAATATCACAGATGGAAGGAGTGATGATATAGATCATGATATAACTTCAGGTTGGTGCATAATGTTTTCGTGCATATTCATAAAATGAAATAAAATTTAATGTAATGCATTGTGTGTATTGTAATGTAATGAAATTTAATGATTTAAGCCAGAGGTTTATTCATAGAACATAAAAACTAGATGCTGGTACCTTGCTATCAGGAGGTACCTTGATACCAATAATTAGGGAAATAATCCAAAGTATTTCTCAGTACCAGTCCCTGAGCTTATTTACACAATATAAGATATCAGGAGTTGGTACGTAATAGGACAATGAAACTATGCTCTTTTACCTTGGTACCAATGTCTATCATACACATCCTAGGGACCTGTAACATAGTACCAGCAGTACCTAGGTTATGAATCCTAGGCACCAGTACCAACACCTAGGTCAATAATTATAGGTATGTACTGGTACCTTGGTGCAGGTACTTAAGAGCAGGACTCCTTGGTACATATTTCCCATTACCTAGGTACATATCGGTACAAACCCCTGATTTTAACTGAAATAACTATAACTGATAGAAAGGTCACGCCAGCTAGTCAAGGCCAAATCCTGAAAGCATGAACTCTATTGACAGTAATGATAATCTAGCATTTCATGAAGAGCATAATTTATTTCCGTAAATTTAATGTTTATCATTGTACTTATTTCTCGTGACAGTTCACGGTGGCGATTACTATCGGCTTTTGACAGCAGGGGATTATGAAATAACAGCCATCTCTCCAGGCTACAACCCCCAAACAAGACGGGTTAAGGTTCGGGATCATGGTGAAAAAACTGAAGCAATGCTCATTGATTTTTGGTTACAGCCCTTGCTTCCACCTCCAAGACCAATTGAGGATGATGATGTTTTTGAGGTAAAAACCTTAGCCATTCAAATATGATAATTGCCAACAATAAATAATGTCACTAAAAATCAATAGAACTTATTACTAGAAAGTTTATTGCCATTAAAATGTTTATGCTAAAATAAGAATCAATAATAATTTTCCATAGACTGCTTCAATGGTAAAACTAGTTTTAATGTTTACATAAATTTGTATTTTAATTGCAGCTAGGTCAAGAATCAAATGGTTCACAAGGAAACTCGGAATATGAAACTTATAATGAGCTACTCAAAGACCGTCTCCGAAAAAAATGGATCTACAATATTTACAAGAGAGCAGCAAAGCAGTAGATAAGATATTTCAATTTCTGCCATTTATTTTTCAATGCTGGTCAAAGACATTACATTCTAGCACAAATATGGAGCGAAAAGTTTTATTTTTAATATGAACACTTTGTTAAACATATCTTTCTTCCACAAAATATAAATAAATATATTATCATTATTAGCTAATTACTCAAAATAAAACAGAATAGTAATAGCATCAAATGCATTTTTTATTTATATATTGTGAACTTTGATTATAAAAAAGCATATCGTAGGAATTCTAGCGTATTAAATAAATTTGATGACCTCTCATCAATGCAAGACTACCATGACAAAAAAAATTCATGATATAATCTTACAGCCCTTTATTTTGAAATATTCAGTTCTTCATAAAAAAGTGACAGAAATAAATTAAGAAATAAATATTTGATGACCTATATTGTAACAAACACCAGCTGAGTGATTAGTGTCATTGTAGCTGAGGACAATGGAAATGAATATGCAAATATTGACAAATCAAAGTAGAATAAAAAGTATGTATCCCTCTGCCTGTGTGTGCATAGTTCATTACTTCATCTTTTTTCCAAAATGAGGATAAGCTAAAAAGTGTAAATGTAACAATACGAAGTTGAAATTATGCTCACTATAAAGGTGGTCAAGCATACCTTGGAGATAATCCATACATTCAGAAATTAGTTACGTAATGCATGGTTTTTGGACACTCTCCATGTTTATCTGGTCCTATGAAGTGCTACATCACCTAATAAGATGCATAATCATTGACTTTCAGTTAGTCAGACTTTAAAGATACTCAACTTTTAAACAATTATATAGCATATTATTTCAATTACCTCATTATTAATTTGTAAGTTACACTGGCATAACCGGATTCACTATATAATGATCAGTTAGTAAAATTTGTTTTATTTTTATTTTACGAAGTTGTACTAAACTGACAAGTCTCAATTGTAGCATCACATACAATGCACCCAAAGATGATCTTTTGAATAAGGACATCTTAAGTATGTTCTCAAGATAATTAAATCCTTCACTAATGAGGCTCAATTTTTTTGGTTGGTTGGACAGCTGTCTAATTGTACAAGGCATGGGTTAAACCTATCTACAAAGCCAGTATTGTTTCAACATACTGTGTAAAAAATCAATTACATATGCGAAAAAAATCAATCCCTTGAAAGTTTATCTCGTTAAAATGTGATGTAAGCTTATTAGAAACTGAAAAGTCTAAAGCAAAAAGATAAAATTGGTGAACCATTGTAATGTAGTTAATTACTGTTTTTATGAAAAATATTTGTATAAGTCAATCTAATTCCATCCTGTAAACACCTAATTCAATGATTAATGAATTGAAGAAGTTGGTACTTCATTTTTATGATGTTAATTGACCTAAGATGACAAAAAAATTGAATAATTATTTTTATTATCAAATTATTTAATAGCAAGTGCTCCTGAAAACAATTCTAAAAGTTGTGCTTTTTGAGTTTCTGTAACTTATGGTACCTTTGTAATGCATCAATATGGTTTGTGCCTTTAACAACTGGAACAACACTGTGCATTAAGGTATAAATTCATAAAAGTCATTAAGAAATTAGGACTTTTGCCCAATGCAAGCTTAACACTAGTGCAAAATATGAGTCATCAAGGCCCTTAACTTCTTGCATAAATATATTACAACTGATTGTGAGACTACTATAGGAGTCACAATTATCAATGACTTAACTGATCGTTCCCTGCATCTTCACTGTACAAGTACAACAAAATTGTCAACACTGCTAATTTGTGTCAAGTTCTGTCAAGAGATATTTTACACATGACAAATGCAAGTGTGAGTTGATGTGAAAATATAGATATGTAGTATTGTTAGGAAGCAAATGTTATGCAAAAGTAGATTAGGTACATCTTGTTGATATGACAGTAAATTCCAGTCTTTTCAAACCCAAATAATGAATCAGATTCAAGAGGTTTCTCACTGAGTAAATCCTTCATAGCACACTCAAACAGGTACATTCACCGATTAATTGGACATGGATATGAACACAGATATTGAAATGAAATTTATAAAGTTGCCAAGCTTGATAAGGAAAAAGGTTTTTTATGCTACCAGCATGATGCATGTTTTTCATTTCATTTGGAAAATTTCAATTTTTCAAACAGCTTTTTATAAAGAAATATGATTAACTTTTCCTCTAAATATATCCCAAAAATGCCTTGGAAAGGGTTTATTGGCTGAATAAAAAATGGGGTGGATAAAACACTATGCCTAAGGACTTTATCACCTTACCGTCATCGGAATCTCACGGTTAATCGCCCTATGCTATGCAAATTTTGAGGAACAAAGATTTCATGATTTTTTTTACCCTTCAGGAATCTTTAGTGGCCTGTGTGTCCATCACTAAATCTAAAAATGGGATTTAAATAAGTCACTTTTGGTTTTCCATCAGATAACAACTCATTTCTTTCAATATCTCGATAAACATTTTCCCAATTTAGGTATATGCTGCTGTTAAGAGGATCTTAAATGCATAATACTGATACTTTCTCTTTTGAAAAAAAAACATTTCCTTACGAGAGAAATCACAAACCTGTGATAGCCATGGTTTGACACATACATATTTACTAAAATATGTATGTGTCTTAGATAACATAAATGCAAAATACAAATCATGTGGAAATATGAATAGAATAATTAATTGTCTGTAAATTAATTTATAATTAGCTAATTGGAAAATGTTTTCATTTAAAGCCACATTAGCTCACCCGATAGGCCGGAAACTTTTACCACAAGTTTCTCTTAAAAGTTTGTTCTGGAAAACCTCTCAATTTATACCAAAGTCCTAGGTGCTCTATGGTGGGTAATAGAGTACCTAGGACCTGGGTATAAATTGAGAGGTTTTGCAGATCATTTGCTAAGAAAAACTTGGGGTAAAATTTTCCAAACTTTTAGGAGATCTAATGTGGGTTTAAATAAAAACAAATTTTCCAATTAGGTAAAGATAAATTATTTACAGACAATTATTATATTAAAGAGCAAGTTTCAAGTTTAAAGGAAACACGTGGGAAAAATATATAGTTACTATTGCTGGAGAAACTCTCAATGTTACCAATAATTAATTGTCTTGGGTAGCAATCATAAATCCTGATGAAGTAAATGACAGCAAAAAAGACCACCGTTTTCCTTCTTAGACTTGTATTAATGGCAATTCTGAATCACTCAAGGCCTATGTCGAAGATTTTCGACTTTGAATTTTGTGTTACAATAACAAATCCAAAGGATTCTGTCCATTAAAATGACTCTGCTTTGAAACAGAACTCAAGTAAAAGAATGAAATTTGTGAGATTAGAATCATCCAAAAACTATACTGCTAAAATCACACCAATGGTATATGCAATGGAAACAAGATTTCATTGACAGAAAAGGGCAATCATGAAGAAACCTGAGGTTTATGGTACCATCATAATATAATACACTTTCAGCTGGCCTGATAAAAATAATCAGGAATTTTAAAAATGCTATGAAAAAATTTTTAACTGATCTGTGGAGAAATTATAAAATAACACTGATAATAAACAATACATAGGTGCCAACTTACTTGTTTTTAAACAGGGTCAACTTGACTCATGTATCACGATTATGGTTGATGCATATGTAAAGTGGATAATAAGATGTACTGTTTATTGGTTAATCCATATGATGCTCTGTGATACACAGCCTATAACCTTTGATACTCAGCTTATAAACATATTTGTTAACATCCTCCAATAGCCCATGAGTAACATTCCCTGAAAGAGTAATTAAGTTAGTCTTTTAATGATAAGAAATGATAAAATTTCAATAATTTCGTCACATAGGCTGTCAGTAAAAATGAAAAAAAATTCCTTTAAAAGGAATTATGTATTCTCAGATACAAATAGGGGCTGGGACCCAAAAAGTTAATATCTCTTAGTTGAGTGTAAGAAATAATTAATGCATCGTTACAAAATAGTTACCGCTGTAAAAAAAATTGTTGGTTGCTATGATATTTCATTGAGAGCATTGAAATTCCAAACACAGCTAAAAAGTTTTTGTCTACATGTCCATAAAGTTTCATTGCTCTTACAAGCTGTAGAATTTCTATTTCGTGGAAATGTATGTGCCATCTGTAAATGTCCATTATTGAATAAAAGACAAATAACAGCTTCTACTGATCATTTCTCCGGTTATGGTACATTCTCCAATGTGAAAAAATTACTCTATTTATTACATTGACAGTAAATATATCTAGAAAATGGGGAATGTCTTTTTTCTTAAAGATTTTTTTCTCTTAATAGATTTATGTAAATCTAAATTTAGCTAGTAGCTGAGTCACAAAATAAGGTGACTTTTTCAGGGTTGGTAACTCAACATACACCATATGAATTGATTAGGTTTACTTAAAAGAGTGGGGTCCTGAGATACCTTAGCACAAGTTTCAAATTCCATTCAGTTGATATATAAATACTTTTATAAAGGTATTAAAAAAATCTAATTATTTTATAATTAAAATATCTTGATTAACTTTCTTTTAAAATTAACTTATGCTTACTTCCTTACTTGTGCTTATTTCCTTGCATTCAAAATCTTATTCTTCAAATACTACACAAAAATTGGCTCTGTCTTGGACCAAACATTGGACACATTCATTTTTACAAAAATGTAAAGGGTTTTTTCTTTATAAGGAATATTGTATTTGCAGATGAAAATAGGGGCTGGCACCCAAAAATAAGTTGCTATCTCCAAGTTGAGAATTAAATTAAATAAATATTTTCTTTATCAGCATCATTTGTGAATATTTGAGTATATGAGTGATTGTAGTAGTTTTTCTTTTGTAATCCTAAACTCCTAGTTTCTAATAGTAATTCCAGTTTCACTACATATTTCTAGGGGTCTAACCACCTTTGTGGTCATTCTTAAAGACCACTAATATTTGCCTTCGGCTACCACTTCACTCAAACCCCAGATCACAATTTGGTGGTATTTCCTGGAACGTTCCCATTACTTATTCTAATTGGTCTACAATTTCCTCCCACTGACTACTTGACAGTATGAACACCTGAATTACCATAAGATTGTTCATTCCAAAATCTCTAATTTTCAAAATGAAATATCAATAGTTCTCCCCTTCATTTTTAATAACTAAAACTTGAAACCGTATAAGTGATATTAGAGAATAATAATAAAATTTATACTCTATTATGGACAGGTGGCAAGAAGTAAACCACATAAATTTGCTATGGTTGATAATTAAATCATTTGATTTACTCCAATTCAGCATTTCCTGTTCAGAGTAAGTGGACATGTTTATGAGGTTGGTTAAGTTCCAGAATTGATCATACATGTAGTGTCATCAGTATATAAAATTGTTATCTATTGTTCAGATCCATTGGCAGGTCATTGACAAATAGAATGAAAAGAAGAGGACATATATCGACTCTTGAAAAACTCCTTTGGTTAACTTGATTGAATCGAAGATGACAGGATTGTAGCCATTTGATGGGTACTTGACTGATTCACACCAGTCAGAATGTCAGCCAATATAATGGAATACCCTTAATCCCTAAGTAAGATAGTTTCCTACTCAGCAGTCCATGGTTAATGCTATAAAATGCCTTACTTAGGTCATAGAGGATGCCCATGATGGAAGGGTTTTTTTCCTCAGAGTGGAAAATGTTGCTGATGGAGTCAAAGGCTGCAGGGATTATGGATTTACCTTTCCTGAATCCATGTTGACAGTTGTGGAGGCCAAAATTATCCAAGAACTTCACTAATATGTTATAAAATAGCTCTTCAAAAATCTCAGCAAAGACAGAGGATTGAAATAGTACAATAAGTAACTGAACTATAAGGGGAGCTATTTTCTGGACAGGAATGATATGGTCAACCTTGAGGTTGTGAGGAAAGGTACCTTCAGAGAAAGATTAATTGATGATATTGGCAAGAGGGGATGCAATGTGTTTAATTGATTTGAGAGACCTGCTTGCACAGTAAAGCAGCTACAAACACACTCAGCTATATTGGAGATGAGTAGGAGGAATTACAGTGGAGAAGAGCTAAGAAACTCTAATTTATTCATTGTTAATAATATGAAATCCTAAAATAAGTAGCAGATTACACACTCAGTTTTTCAGTTTAATCTTTGGTTATGTCCATCAAGTCTCCACACTCAAAATTGTTGCCGAATTTCTCGGTTTAAACAGACAGAAAATCAGAAATGCCAGATAAAAAAGATCAAAATCACCATTTGGTGAACGATATTCATATAAAATATACCACAATTTAGACCATTCATTCTGAAGCTAGTGTTAAAACATTCAAAAAGTTTGTTAATGCTCTCTTTTACTGCTATGCCTCTGAGGTGAAGACCATATTTAGCATAGAGAAAGACCATCTCATTTGGTTTGGGATCTTCAAAAACATATTAGGCTGTGCCCAATTAAATGGACAAACTCTACTTCACGATTTACGGGTCACTGTTCAGTAAAACAACAAAACTTCAGACTGAAGTTCTTGAAATAACAATCCAAGAAAAAGTCATCTCTAAATTACTATTCACACAAAATACATTTACTTCTCTTTTTGAGGCAGTCTTTGTCATAATACCTTTGGCTTTTTTTATCCCAGACTTTAGGTCAGTATTTGATCTGATGATGGACAGAGTAGAGGTCAGAACAGTTAACCTACAGTTTAACTGTTATATTTAATTTCAAATTATTTTTTTCCAATTTACATGTTTTATACGTATGCATATGAAAAATCCAAAGAAGTGAGCTGGAACTATGGTGTTTCCAAATGCCACTGATTCACAATATGGCACTTCAATGGGCAATGATTCACGTTGTTTCACTAACTCTGGATATGAATTGGGAATGGAGACACCACGGAGTTCAGACCCATTTACTATGGAGCCTGGTTGGGGACCACAATAATTAAAATTACCCTGCAAAGAGATCTCGTTGGGTGCATTGCCATCCTCTAGTGGTTCAGTAACTGGTAAAGGGATTTTTCTTAGAAGGTAAAATCTACCAACACAAACCTCATCAGGCCTGCACTTACTGTCAAGTAATTGATCCTTAAGTGAGAGGAGAGCGTCTAACTTAAAAGAATTGGTGTGATCGTTTGATTGAAAATCTTAACATTCCAGGCTCTTCTCATTAAATTTGTTTATAAGATAATTGGCAAATTCCTCAGATAAAATGAGGGGGTTGACCTGACCAACATACAGTAGAATTCTGAGGGGGAATCCAAAGGAATTGTCAAAATTTCTCTTAGAAGTATTACTATTCTCACTTTAATTCCAGAAGCGCATTTGCGAGATGGATTAAGAAATAAAGTTGTTTGCGGAAAAAATCATCCGTTGAAATTTAACTACCGCGATAATTTCCTTCTTTGAATTTGGACGAACTTAAAAAAAACTATTTTCTCATTTAATTACTGTCAGTAGGAACTATACACACTGCAATCACCGTTGTAACATGGAAAGATAAATTACGAGGTAGATATTAAATATTCGATCGCAAATACCTTTCTTCTAGACCTTCTATCATGGAGTTTAAAAAACTCTTTTAAACCTAACTCCATGCCTTCTAACATAAACCACCACTGAACTATGTGCGCAACGTGCGTAGGTATGCATAATTCGCCCGACAAGAGAGGCCGTCAGGAGAGAAGAACGCCAAGATTTTCATTTTCTGAGGTGCCTTGAGCACTTAACTCCGCGGATTAGAAATTATTAGAAACATCCAGATTAGGAAACTGCTCGCCAATCGGTTGAGAACCGTGGCCATGAATATACATATTCATGAAGGGGTATGCATGCGCACGATCAGCTCCAATTTGCGCCAAATTTGACTCGTACCAACGTTGTGTATTTGTGTACTATGTATTATAATTATAATAAAATAGGCACACCATACTCATTTTTGAAAAAAATACACATTTACTCACAGCTGATGTTGCAGATACGGCTTAATTCATGAGACTAGCCATCAAGATATGAATACAAGCGATCACACTCTTCCTCCAGAATAAACAAATTTTGCCGTTAAATAAAAAAGAATAATGAAATTTTTAAAAATTTGATTCATTCCATTCATGCATTGTTCATTGACGAAATTCCAATTAAAAAGGAAGGAATGACATGGAAAAGGAATTTAAAATTTAAGAAATTATCGATCTCAAACATTAATGCATTATTTTATAATTGCATAAGTCACAAGATATGGATGACAAAAGTGTGTAAGTCGTAACACATATGGCAGTGATTTTTTAAATAAAAGGATAACATTCGTAATTATGTTTGAAGTGCATTAATAACTTATTGACCTCTTATTTCCTCATTACTTTTCATCAATTAACAATTTCAGGAACTTAGGCTATGAGCATGTTAACAAAAAAAAGCCACATGAAGTAATAATTAATTATGGTCCAACTGTATTTAACGGCGTCATTAAACATAGATTCAAAAGGTTGAAAGTTCTCAAAGGTAAATTAATTCCCCATAGCTATTAATTACATAAAACCTAGGTTTCATTATTGCATGTAATTTGAAAATTAGTGGTAGACTTCTTTATGTCTCTGCAAACTTCTACATGTAACAGTACATTACTAAAACACTTCTGCACAAAAAAGTACCTACTTTTGCCAGCCATATTCAGCTACTTTTAGTGGCCAACCTTTTTAGTTCCCCCCTTCACACCACGCAAAATACATATTCGAATTTCCACGAGCCACTCTTTCTATCTTTTTTGAGTTCTCCCCAGTCAGATAATTTGCTTTACCTACTTAATATACCTCTCACTTCGTTTTGGGCATTCCTCTCTGCCAAGCTTAATTTACTCATTCTAGTATATATCCTCTCAAAATCCTAAAATCTTCATTCAACCCAATTCTCCAGAGGCTAGGTTTAGGAACCATGAAATTTTATGATCCATGTCAGTCCTACTCTACTCTGTAGTTGTCAAAGACTGTTCTACAGTCTTCACTAGTCATTTATAACACCTATTTTCAAGTCCCTGCCATTGATTCCTTCCTTTTCATAAATTATTTTTAAAATGCGATTGATCTTCCTGAATTTTCTGACTACCATACCCATTTTTACCAAAATACTACTAACAACAAAATACTACATTTCCCTTTATCAAAGAAAATGCTATATCTGGTTAATGATTCTCCGAGGTTTGATATTTTACCAAAAACAACAAACGTCACACCCTTACAGAAGAACAAGAGTAAGAGGGACGATATGGATTCCTATAGGATCACATCCATGCTAAATCAATTCAGCAAAATATAAAAAAATGTCTTCAATAATCATCTGATCTCTTTTCTTGAACAAAAGCAGATTTTGACCTCCTCATAGGATGGCCTTAGATGTCAAAGGACGACTACTACAGCCAGTCTGATTGCACCATGCCATTTAAGACTCACATTAATTACAAAGTGCCAACATCCATATAGAAAAC
>LYUA01001530.1:374326-385319 GCA_002093875.1 Calopteryx splendens
GTGACTCCACCAACCTTCTCGCCAGCGTTCTGCCGTGCCGAAAGATTTTTCGCCACACTTGCACAAAGTAGTCCCTAAAACTCACAAACCAATAGAATTGAAGTTTTCAATCATCAAAGTGGTTTGAAGATTTTATTTTATCCATGATTTTGCATTAACAACCAATGACTTGATTTTTCTTTCCCTTGTTCTTTCAAGATGATAACTTACATATCCCATCACATTTTTATCATTACCATCACAAACTGAAAGCAAATATCACATATAGTAATGAACATAATATTAATTATGTAGATCCTTGGTACTTAATTATTTATGAAGCATTTAATTCCAAAATGAATACAATTAATATATTTACTATTAACTTAACTCTAAATCCTGAGTAATGAATGTACTAAAAGTTAGTATGAGGTGAAACCTCCCCCACACCTATGAAAAAAGTTTGCACCACCACCTACTGCCAGAGTAATCAAGCCTAAGGTTGGTTTGGTAGGTGAGGGTAGAGCTCACCTACCAAAATACTAAGACCAACGGTGTGTGAAATTCACACACCAGGGTGGAGAGGCCAGTTCCTTTTCCTGAGCCAGCTGCAGTTCCCCAGGAAGATCTGATACCTGAAAAATCAGGTAAGCACTCTACTCATTGGAGAGCCACTCCCCTAAATGAGTTTGTAGCTTAATGAAAACATTCTTCGGTGAAAGACTCCAAAACACTGTAAATACAGATGTCACAGTACCCATTGTTATTCTTCTGCATACTGTATATTGGTGAGAATGATATGAGGAGATTTATGGATTCCATCATTCATTTGACATACAAACAGCAGTTTCCTACATTGCGTACACAATTATACCATGTTCCATTGTTTTTCACTGAAGTAGTGAATAAAAATATCAATTTTCAAAATATAATTTTATTAAGAGGGTTTGTAAGCAAAAATTATTACAATTTGGACTGGATTTCTCCAAACTAATGGAAACGATTAAATAAGCCTTGAAACCTAAAAATGTATATGTGCATTGTCATAATAATGTATTATTATTACAGAAAATAGTGCCTTCACTTAAATTTATTCTATGTTCAAATACTTCAATGATCCTTTGTACACAATAATTTAACTAAGTATAGAGGTCAAACAGACATACTGAACAAGCTGAAAAACAGTGACCTCTACATGAGACTTTAAAACTACTGTACACAACATCTACTTATCTCCTGAGAAACTTAATCACGAGGCCATTACTAATTGGATGATCAACATTTCTATAAATAAAATTTAACAAAATTAATGATTTTAAAACATGGTATTTCAAACTTCAATATAAGCAACTACTCTTTTTAAAATTATAATCAAAGGCTATGCTCCAGCCCAAGGTTGTTTTATACAAAAATTAAGAATTTCGCCTAAGAATTAAATATTATAATTCAGCCTGTAATTCAAGTTATCCAGTCATCTCTTGTGAACAGTCAAACGTGATATTGCATTCATTCAACTCATAAATATTTATTCACTCACGTATTCACATTATTTCACTCAAGTCCACATTTTGGCCTAAGTTCTATTTATCATTTAACAGCTCTTTCCATCTATATGTCCCAATCACCAACATTAGTACTTCAAATCACTGGACCCTGTTGTGCACAGCATTTCACAAAGCAAGAGCTTCTTCTACCAGCTGATTCAATTCTCGCAAGTGTGTCATTTTGCTTCCGGTTGCAGGTGATGCTGCGGTAGGCCTTCCAGCATAACTGTTTGTGGTAAGAGAATGGAATCAGTTTACAATTTATACATTTCATGAATTTTCCCAGTAACCATGAAAATGTAGGGTATTTACAAAGGAATAAATGATTACTTCACTTGCTACAGTATGGATAATTTTCTATAGTTATTGCATGTCCGTGCATTCCTTAAATTTAAACGCCATGGAAACTAACTACACTAACTTCCTTGAGTGAAAACTGATGGGAGAGAAAATCAACCCAAGTAAAATTATTCTGAGCTTGGGGCATAGAGGGAATTTAGTTGTCTTCTTGTTTTGGGAGCTTATCGATGACATCAAGCCATAAAGCACACTTGAAAAATTGTGCCCCTCATAATTTTCATTCATCCATCATTATTCCAATAAAACTTATAAAATTAAAAACCCCACAAGGTGTTTTGAAAAATATTTAAAACAACTACTCATAATTTTATGCCATTATTATTTAAAATCCTAACGATACCAACAGTTGTAAAATAAATCTTGGAATTGGCAGTATCTATGCTGGCGTTACTGTAAATAAAATTCAATATTCCTTAAGTGACAACATGGCTGTACTTTCTATGTTCTTTAACTCCCTGTTCTTCCCATTTCCTGGTATCATTGTGAGGTCTTCATAGTTGCTACCTCTTAACACACAACCAGCAAATGCGGGAAATGAAACTCTGTGAGTGGGTTGGTATTGAGGTTACAACCTACTGGTGCTCACAACCAAAAGATAATACACAGTATCAGGATGATAGGTACTGTATGTGAATATGCCTAAGTCAAGAATTGTATTAATTTTTCAGGCTCATGAAAAACTTTATCTGACCTAGTTGAATCATAAAATAAGTTAACTTTTTAAGGGCTGATAATTCAACATACAGCAATTGACAATTAAATGGTTCTGCTTTAACCATGGACTACTTAGAACACATGTTGTGAAGCTTTACAATTCATTGCCATGCCTTTAAAACATATTATATTAATTCATTTAAATATCTATTTATTTTTTTCACAAACCTTTCTCGGTTCATTTACATTGCTAATCTTAATACTAACTTTAATTTTTATTTTGATATCTTCAATTTGAAAATAAAAGGATTATTAAAGAAGAATATTCACAAGTTGAAAAACTATTTCTCATGGTCAAGTTAAGTTTGGCTGATTATGAAGGAAAACTCTCTACAGAGAAAAACTCATTTTTTGCTATAATTATCTACATAATACTCTGCAAGACACCCCCAGGGTGTGTGGCAGGGGGTGAATCGATATATCCTACCTAACATCCCTCACTACAGCCTCACCTTAACCAATCACCTTAATCACATAATACCCGATGGATGGGTGGGCTGGAAGAGAAGAACTCATTGTCTGATCTAGATGATCCCTCCATGTAGTTACAGTCCACCAGCTGAAGCTTAACAATCTCAAGTAGATACCAAAATTTTCCAATTATAATACACACCTACTTGCATGATCAAAGCATGAAAATATTCTCATCACTATGCATAATATTCACCTTAATTTCAATCTTCCCCAGGAAAGTGAATAGTGAGCTGAAAGTTTCACATAACTAATATCTTGAATGATTTCAGCATAAGAACTATGTTTATGGTTTTCAGAACTATGTTATACTTTAGAATTTAATTTCAGATGTATTTCAAATAATCTGTATAAACAAATGTGCATCATCCTGTGGCTGTAGCCAAAGACTATTCCAAGAACATGATGATTACTAAGCAGGCTGTAACTAAGTAGGATCAAAATAATGGCCTTTTCTTCAATTAATCATTTGATTATTTTTTTTTAACATTTCTAATTAACTGTATTAAAACTTAAGTTATTAACTGGCTATAAATTTATACAATATATCTACATACTATCACTCTTTTAAAACTTTTTGTGGAAAAAATGTATATTATACTGAAAATTATGGTAATTGTCAACTAAAATATTGAATGATAATGAATAATGGCCTATGGTGGCTGACTCAACAAGTTTCAAAACAAGTTAACTCCTTCGAGTGTTTCTTTGCAATATGGCATATACATTTGTCTGCGTTCACAAAAAAGAGATTTTGTGTAATGAATTTTACTTTTGGGTTAACTACCATCCATCACAAGACCACATGAAATTCAATGGCATCAACTTAAGAAGAAGACTTTCACAGTTCCATAACTGAAAATATAATCTTAACTATATAAATACATTTATTGAAACATGCTGACATGCATCATGTTTGTTTATTTACTTCTGGTGTGCATCATTATTATATTTTTCAGTTTGTAAATGAAAATCATTTGGATGCAATATGAACATTTTCTATCTAGCTAATAAAACCAATAAAGTTTACCAATTTTATAAAAAAATAATAAAATGAAATTGCATCAACACTACCGAAATTATAAAAAGAGAAATTGGATCTCGGAAAAATATTTTTGGCCACTATGGCAATTATTTAGCAAGTGATAAATATCTCATTCAAAAAACATATAAATGATGTAATATCAGAGAAAATGAAGCCATATTATGACCATTTGATATCTGTTAGCAATTAACATAACCACATTTTTCAATGAGTGAAAAACACGGATGAAATTTCGAGACCCAAGCTCCAAATGAAGCTAAAAGTGAAACCTGCTTGGTTGCTGTGTGCAGTAAAGCACCCTAAAAAGAATTTATTGCAACTGAATTACTGGTTGTATACATAAATATTTATGAGTTCACATTTTACCTTAGGGATCAGCGTGAAACAAAATAATGGCTTCCACTTTCTAAGAAGACATTGCAATGCAGAAAATATAATGAAATGACCCAGCACAGAATCGCTGGTGCAAATTTAGTTTCACCTAAGTTACATAAACTTTAATTTTGGAGCAAAACTACTGAAGACCAAGAAAAAGGTAATACTACATTGTTTCGGATATGTAATATACGTACTGGGAGTGTAGACTGATCACAAAAAAAGAAAGACAATATAATGGTGAGAGAACCTTCACTGATGCGACAATTTTGGCGTTATTTAAATAAAATCATATTCTTGGGATGCTCTCATATGAGAGAAGTTACTTAATTATGTGAGGGAAATGTATACTATCCATTATGCCTATACACCATTGAGATTTCTTCCTCCTGTATGGATAGGAATGAGTTTATGCACATGGCCATCATCAAGTATAAGTACATCTAATACTATTTTCTCAGTGTATTGAGAGATTACTATGAAAGAGTAAGAAGGCAACATGGTTGGTCATTACGAAAAGCACAGTTAACTAATTAACTAAACACAATGAGCAACCAACTTATGTACAATTATCCAGAACAAATTCAATTTAAGAAATACAATTGTAAATCATGATAAATTTCATCATTCTGATGTGATCCACCCATTTTACAGTTTTGATAATGCTAATACTAAGTGACTGCAATGAACATTAAGAAATATTTTTTTAATCGATTCAATTATATGACAATCTTAAGAATATTTTGATTTTCATTTTGGTTCTTTATCAGGCGTTGAGGAATGGGTCTAAAAATGTAGTTGATTGAAGTATTTTCATATTAACATTGGTTAGGGTAATTAATGTGATCACTAAGAAGACCATTGGTTAACATATAATTTAAAAATCATTCACATATTCTGTGACAGGTAGATATGAGTGATTTACTGGTCAAGGTTTCCAGTTAGAACTTTGTGGAGAACCTTTCTCTTCTCCTCACTAAAAGAAAACTTTAAAGAATTACTTTGAGAATCAACGGTTGAGAAATTTTTACCATAGATGACACAAGGGTATTTCAGAATGTGCGATGTGAAGAATAGGGGATTGAGAGAAAAATGGGTTCGGAATTACTCTACAGCAAATTATGGGTAATTCTGGATCGGTGATTTGAGCAGTAGTGGTTTCCAAACAACAATGAAGGGAATCCAGGAAACAGAAGAGCACTGAATAATGTGATCCTGGAGAAAACTTCACAGGAGCGGGAGTTATACTTCAGAATGGAAAATGAAGAATTAAGACAGCAGAGAATTCTAACTAGAGACTACAAGGATGTTTGTTTATCATGTAAAAGTATAATAATAATGATAAGAAAAAAATACTTAGGCAAAACAAATTTTGAGCAGTAAGAGTGTGACTAATGAATATGAATTTTTCATTTCTAACTCTTCCTGGACTTCACAGATGTAACTTATGAAAAGCACAACAAATTTTGGCTTACAGGTATTTTTTATGGTAGCAGTATTATACATATTTTTAATAGTCATTCTATAAAAACCAGTACTAATGTAAGAACTCCCCACCTCTAACATAGAGTTCGTACATGGAGAAAATGCATTTGATGCTCAGCTGTGATATGAATCTACTTGTCACCAGATACTTGTGTGCATTAATGAGCAAATTTTAGCAATCTGTGCGCCTACCCAATGGTCTTATAATGTAAAAGTATTTTGAATTATTATAAAGCTTTCATAATGAGTGGTCACTTTTGGAAACCTATGAATTTATGAGATTTCAGAATCATGGCCTTTAAACAAATCCTACATTTGTAACCATAATACTTCAAACTCATACCTAGGTGTGCAAAATTCCTGTAAATTTTGACCTGATATCAGTTGTAATTTATTAGCAAGTTCTAAAATTATGTATCCCTAATCTTATGATATTGCAGAAAGCCCTCAATTTATATCAGAGATGCAAGGTAAAATATGTGATGCAAGTAAATACAACATAAATTGGAACAGGATTTTGTGATCACTAAAATTCATGAATCTACCAACGTTGTAGACTTCTAAGTTAGTGATTTCCCCTTCCCCAAAGCAAAAAAAAAAAAACACAAGAATGACTCATCGTAGCTTTTTGTACCCAATGTTCTACCTGATTGTGGTATTTTATTCAACTTATTTATTTGCCTAATTTTTACATGAACAATTGTTTAGGAAATTACAGTTTCCTATGTCCTACAGAATCTCCTACCTATTGCATAAGTTTTTAAAGTGAAGCACCTTCCAAGACTTACTTAAATTGTAATTCTAGTGTAATGTAATTCTTAAAGTGTAATGATAATGGGCCGAATATCACTCTCTTGCCTTTGTAGCTTGCATGTTTCTCGAATATTCGACTTGGGTGATTTTTTCCAAAGGGAGTGAACATACAACAGTGCAAGACTGCCTTTAAACAATGAAGTACGAGGATAGCTATGATATAAAAATGTGAATGAATTATGAAGAGGCTGACAAGGAAAATACCTATGAACAGGGTATTTTTAACTTTTTGTGAAAACTGAATTTTTAAAAATCAGGTATTATGAGTCAAGCTCACGTCATGATTAATACATCACTTTTCGCCATGGAGTTACTATCACAATGACCTAAATTGGGACAGTGTAAATCAAGGAATAAATTTATTCAAATGATAATTTCCAAATCCGTGCTCATGATGGTGACACACAGTTTGTGATGATGGTAATTTTGATTTTCAACAACAACAACAACAACAACAGCTACACACAATGAATAGTGAATGAGAACTGAAGCCAATAACTTATGAAGAGCATCTGGACAAAATGAACACAAACAGGTTTCACTGCATTGACGCCATTCAAGGAGAAGCAATTTTAAGCCAAGAGAGAACTTATCGCCTCACCTAATGATTCTCTTATGTTTTGAGGTCGTCCTGTCAGGTTTTGGTATTACCGAATTTTGTGATTGGTCAGATATGGTGAAAAATGTTCTCCACCACTGTCCACTGTTGCTCTTGTTCAATCCACCTCCATTCTCCACCCTGGAATTTCTGTTACTTAAGCATGTGCTCAAATAACCCAATTGACACACATGGTCTTTTATTTCACACTACTTCCTCAGAAGGCAGAGAACTTTTCTTTCAGAATTTCTAACAATTGATGTCACTCCACAAAAATAGGACACTGTATCTTGTCTTAGAATTTGCAGACTGGTTTTTATATGGTGAACTTACAGTTATTGGAAAACATTAAAGTGCTTCCCCTTCCAACTAATCCATTTGATGAAATTATTCAAAAAGTGCCAATTTCTTATTGGATTAATTTACAAGAAGCTTCCATTTATAATATTACTCGACTGCAGACATCGGTGTGTCTTTTGAATTGTTGAAATATTTGGTTTTACTGTCGAAATTTTTCACAATGTTTACCATTAGCAAGCATCAAAACAAACACACTCTTATTACTGCTGCCCATTTATCAATCTCCGAATGATGGCTGAAAAAAATGAATATCTCATTTCTTATTACATAATATAAGTGTGCTTCTAGAATTCTCTCAACATTTCTGGAATATTGACATTTGCAAAATTCTCTGTATAGGGCTGCAGGCACCCTTACAAGTTATCAGTATTTGCAGTTTCTTGATGCTGCAGTTGGTTCAGTCCATATCACAATTCTATGATGTATGTTGAAGTATTTGTTTTCGACCCTCTCTTTCTAGTGCTTAAGTCACCCAAAGCTTCAGTGATGCAGCTTAGAAGCAAGCATTTGGCACTGCACGAAAGGCCTTGGAAAGCCCCTAAGGCCAACAAAAAAATTCTTTAAAATGAGTGTGGTCACAACCGAACACAATGACTGCATCATTTGTATCATCTTAGGATCTGCTGCCTCAGAAGTTTACAGAGATTTCAGTTTTTTCTTTGCTTGAGTGTTGACAGAAAATTGTATTAAATACACTCTCTTAGCTAATGATAGACCATTAATTTACCACCACAACATTTATCACTGCATGTGGCTACTGGATTTGTTATTCCTAAAGTAAATATTTTCTCTTGAACAAGAAATAACTATGAGGGATGACCAACAATGAGGAAAAATAAGGAGTAGCAACCTAATTGGAAGTTTTTGCAGACAAAATCTAGAGAATGGCAACAGGAAAGCTATCAGGTATGCTCCACTACATGGAAAATGATAAAAAAAACTAGATAAAGTAAAATGGCAGCAGTTTTATGATTTTTTTCTTTGGACCTTTTAGGATTAATTCTTCCTTCCTAAGAACAGCAAGTCGAGTCCAAGCAATCCTGGTGGGCAGGAGTAAATCTTACAATAATAAAAAATTGCCTTTATTACAGCATTCTTCCAAGATATTATTAAATTATAATGTCTTCTTCGAATTGGATCCGCATCTTTGGTGAATATTTTTTGTTCCATTTCTTTTTCAAATATGTACACTTTATTCATCATTATAAGTAACAACGATTTCCTTAATAAAAATTTTTCTATTAAAATCATCAAAGCAAAATATATTGCAATAGTTAAAATGTATGATTTTTGCTGTATTTTTCCATCCTCTTGAATTAATAATGCCCATTGACTAACCTAAAGAGGATAACTGATTTTGAAGTGCCTTATATCATGTACAAGTTGTTGTATTTTTGATCCACTGAGCAAATAAAAAATTATTATTATTATTATTTTCTACTCTTGCCCATGGTAATCTCTAGTTGATTATATAATTATGCTACATCAGCCATTGCGTAAAAACATGTACTATTTTACATTAACTTTGTAAATTTTATTAAGTCAGCGTTAGCAATTCAAATTATCACCAACCTTAAGAAACATGACATGCCAAACAATGTCAAATGTTTTGCATTTTTAATATAATAATATTCATGCTTATTTGTATTAATTAATTGAATTTCAGGGAAAAATCAATATGATAACAATATGGGTTATAATCACTTTGGATTTTTGTTACACCTACATTCATTTAGAGAAATACTTTTCTGTAATTAATTTATTGTATTTGTGGAGTGTGACCCGATTGTAGGCTGAGTTAACAGTGGACTATTGTCTAAAGACTTTGTTGAGTACTTGAATCACAGCATGATGGAATGGATGATTTTCTTTTCAAATACTCAATATGGTTAGGCCATTTTGGGTGAGGAATTATAAAAATGCTCTGCTCAGTTTCTATGCAGTCAATTTTATGGTAACAAACAAACAGGAAGGTTAGACATTGGTCATTCATCTAAAATAATCATTTACTATTACCACACATTCACTTGATGTGCCAGGGAAAATTGATCATATAAATTTCAACGGCAGAAAAAATCAATTTGATGAATAAGACTTATCAATACTATCTATTCCACCATAAGAAAATGTCATAAAATTAAAATGTAGTAATCCTATACTTCATGAATTAGATTTTATAGCCCACATCACATAGTCAAGAGGGCCTACCACCTTAAAACAGAATATTTTTCTTACATATACAAACTAAGGAATCTTATCTCATTATTTCCTGGGAAAGTTTATCTCTGAAAACAACATACATAGTTGCAATAAGATACTTTGAAACCACTGAAATCCCCTATTTATAATAGTAATATAATAAAAGAGGAAAACCCTGTAAAAATTCACAAACCTCTGAGATCCTCCACACTGGGAGTTCCATAGATAATGCTTCATTACTAAGAATAAATACCCTTGGGATCTAATTTAGAAACATTAAAATTAAATTATACAATGCAAATGCATTTACTACTTACGCTATGTCACGAGTATCATTGAGAGCAGTCGAAAAGCGTGGCTGGACGTAAGTCCATGGGCCTTGGTTTTTGTGTTCTTCTTGAGCCCACACTAAAGATGCATTAGGATACTTGGCACACTCTTTCTTCACCAAATCAAACGGGAAGGGTGAAATCTATTTTTAAAAAAAATAAGGACTTGAATGTAATTTTTAAAACAGCATAGATATCCATTTCCATGATATACACTAATAAATAAGTATTTCAAGGTTTAAGTTATAGAGTTTAGGAAATACATGATTTTAACTGGATAAATGATAAATGGATAATGATGAAAGTTCTAATAGTTAAAAAGAGATTCACAAGAGATGACAAAATATGAAGAAAATATTGTTTTAAAAAACAAACCTGTTCTACTCTTGCAATTGCAATGTCATTTGTTAGCTTTTTCTCATCACGAGACTTTTTCAGGTCATAGAACACTTTTCCTGAACAGAAAACAACCTTCTTGACACTATCAGGGCTCTGTGTGGCTGGGCCTTCTTCAGGGATTAGCCTGAAAATATTTGAAAAAAAAAATAATAAATAGATGAAAATTGATTCAAGTGTGAAATGTACATGGCATATTCTCAATTGATAATACCATAGAGTAAAGACCCTATAGAGTGCTCACTGTCTATGCCAAAAATGCTATATAAATTAACGTAGTTCCGCACTTTCTCAACTCGGCACGCTAGCATCGATGGAATTATTT
>LYUA01001530.1:446227-462116 GCA_002093875.1 Calopteryx splendens
CAAAAATATAATCCTGAACAACTTCCTACAAATAACGGTTTTTCTTGAAAATTTTATGCATGGCAGGGAAAATATTCACATATGCATGGCAATCTTACCATAAGGTTACATTGCAACGTTGCACCCACCCACCACCACAAGATTGCATTGCAGTATTGCTGCAAGGTTGCATTGTAGTTGTCACAATATTGCTGCAAGGTTAATTTGCCATCTGGGTCACTTCCATGAAATATAATTTTTGGTGTTAATCTCTCAACATAAATGAGTATTAATAGATATTCAAATACAGGTGTAGATGAGTGACAAAAATGTTATTTTAAAAGGAATGGCAATTTTATGATGTATTTTATACTTGTTTTATGCATGGTTTGTAATAGAAATGTTAATTTCAGATTTAATTTTGATGTCAGTACCTATAGGTACCTATAGTTATAACTATTAAGATCCAAAAAGTAGTTTGGAAGTACCATAGTGGTATGAAAAGGGTAAAATGAAAAACAAAAATTAACAAGAAAAACTTTAATGCAAGAGTGACATTTTGCTGGCTTAAACCAAGAAGCACATTTACATTAGGTCAATTGTCAATACTTCAATTCTATGATGAAATTGAAATAGTTTTAAAAAGTGGCTTTTCAGAAATAAGTGAAAAATAGCTAATGTTGCTAAAAATTGCTAATGCAGAAGACATTCTTGATTATCAATAAATTTTATCCAGTATTTTCATAAATGGAAGCAAATATATATTTTGATTATTAGAACAAGCTATTTTAAATAATTGCTGTAATTACACAAGACATTGTATAACTTTAATGCAGACTCATACCACATTTACAGTACCCCATATTATAAATCTAAAACACTGACTTTTTAACTTTTTGCATAAATTACATGCTACATTTAATCATGAAAAAATATTACTATTTTAAACCCAAAATCCCAAAAGTTTCTTCATACTTGCAATTTATGATGCATTCCTTATTGATACAAGTGGGTTAACTTATGCTTCAAATAAACAATGGAAGAGTAAATTTGTGAGTGATTAAAATATTTTAAAAATCACATCTTTAATATAAATTGAACTTAACACAATGTTTATGCTAAAGTAACTAATTAAATGATATCCATACCTATGAAAAATCCCTGAAACAGACAGACACACAAACTGGGAAAAAACTTTCAAACAGGGCAGAAAAGAATGAGAAATTTACTCAAAAAGAACATAAGACAGACATGTTAGGCCGCATCTGCTTCTCCTTCCTCCTCCTCATCAAATTCACCCTCTTCTTCAGCTGTTGCTTCTTGATACTGCTGGTACTCAGAAACAAGATCATTCATGTTTGATTCTGCCTCAGTAAATTCCATCTCATCCATTCCTTCACCAGTATACCAATGAAGAAAGGCCTTACGCCTAAACATGGCTGTAAATTGTTCAGAAATACGTTTAAATAATTCTTGGATAGCAGTAGAATTACCAATAAATGTTGCAGACATTTTAAGACCACGAGGAGGTATATCACAAACAGCTGTTTTCACATTATTGGGAATCCATTCAACAAAGTAGCTACTATTTTTATTTTGTACATTTAACATTTGTTCATCAACCTCTTTCATTGACATACGCCCCCTGAAGACAGCAGCGACAGTCAAATAGCGACCATGACGAGGGTCACATGCTGCCATCATATTTTTTGCATCGAACATTTGCTGAGTCAATTCTGGGACAGTAAGAGCACGATATTGTTGTGAGCCACGAGATGTCAGAGGAGCAAAGCCTGGCATGAAAAAGTGAAGGCGTGGAAATGGAACCATATTCACAGCAAGCTTTCTTAAATCAGCATTGAGTTGACCAGGAAATCTTAAACATGTTGTAACTCCAGACATTGTGGCTGATACAAGGTGATTTAGATCTCCATATGTAGGAGTAGTCAGTTTTAATGTACGGAAGCATATGTCATAGAGAGCTTCATTATCAATGCAGTATGTTTCATCTGTGTTTTCTACAAGCTGATGCACAGATAACGTAGCATTATAGGGTTCCACTACTGTATCTGAAACCTGAGGATAAAGATACACTATAAATTACCAATAATATAAATACAGAAAGCCTTATACATCAATGAACATTTCAAATAGGAGATACTTTTAACAGACCAAAGTGTACTTTTATTATTACCTTTGGAGAGGGGACCACACTGAATGTATTCATGATTCGATCAGGATATTCCTCTCTTATCTTTGAAATGAGAAGAGTGCCCATGCCAGACCCAGTTCCACCCCCTAAGGAATGGGTTAGCTGAAATCCTTGAAGACAGTCACAACTTTCAGCCTCCTTCCTCACCACATCAAGTACAGAGTCTACCAATTCAGCACCTTCTGTGTAATGGCCTTTAGCCCAATTATTCCCAGCACCACTTTGGCCAAAAACAAAATTATCAGGTCTGAAAATTTGACCAAATGGTCCTGAACGTACTGAATCCATGGTACCTGGTTCCAAGTCAACAAGTATTGCCCGTGGAACATATTTACCACCTGTAGAGAGGATTAAATAGAACATACTTTTCAGAGAAAGTATAACCAACTACATTTATTTTAAGCACACAAAATATTTAACGAAATATGAAAAGAAAAATTATCTTCTAATTTACTTAGGATAAAAACTACATTGGTGGGCTTTAGTTATTATACAATAATCATATCAATTTTTATTTCAGCCATTTATTTTTTTTTCAAATTTCAGACCTATCAATATCTACAATTCTTTAGTGAACTTTAGTCTACAAAATTAATTTAAATGGTTTTATTTTGTGATCCCCAGTAAATATTGATGTCTTTGCTGTTACCTTATCTACCATAGCAGTGAGGCTATACGGTATGCTCATGTAAAGGAATTTCCAGAAAAAAAGTAAAAAAAGATTTAATAGAAACAACTAACAAAATGCAGAAAAAAGCATTATTTCAATAATAGACATTATATGTTTACAATTCCAAAAAATTGAAGAAATTGAGATACTATAAGCAGCACAAAGTTCACACAACACTATACCTAGATTCTGCAGTATGATACAAAATCCAATCAATGGGGAGGTTAAAAAAAAGAAAACCTATCCTGGGACAGCAATGAAACCCAATAAAAACCTGAAACCCATTTCAACAGCTCAAATTAAGAATTTTCTGAGTTGTAAGTCCCTTCTTAAACATTCTGTTGGGGTAAAATTCACTGAGGAGGCTGTGACTTGGTTGATTCCGATGGTTATACTTAAAATAGGGATTATTATAAATTTTGTATAAATTCCATTATTCTGGAAGCTTGGAAGAAGTAGCACTTAAGGTGCCGGCTAGTTTAAATCTTTTATATTTTCCAAAAAGTGAAAAATATACTAAATTTAAACTAATCCATGTTTCAGTATAATCCTGTTGAGGTCACAAAAAATAATCACTAAACCAAAATATGAGGCTTTGGGTTTTGGCCAAGCATGACAGTTGACATCTATAAATAATCACCCAGTCATTACCCATTCAATAACTCAATTTTTTTATTAATGGGCAGTTATTATGAAAATTAAGAACAGGAGCTGTCTTGGGATGGAGCCTTGAGGTCCATCTTGGGGAACTTTCTGGTGTATGGAGAGGAGTGTGATGGTGCAACCAAAGGTATTGTGAGGGTATTTAAACAATTGTTTCTGATCAATACAAAAGGATATAATCCAGCTAAGGGCATTACCATTTATCCCAAGCTTTACCAACTTGAAGTAGAGAATGTTATGATTTATCGCATCAAAGGCTTTTGAGGTCGCCAAAGAAACCTAAGGCCTGGTTTTCACAATCTAGTGCATTATGAATGGAGTTCAGTAATTGGAAAGAGGCAGTCATCATGGATTTATGGTGGCGGAAGCCAAGTTGTGAATCATGAATAAGATGGTTGGATTCTAGAAACTGAGCTAGATGATTGTAAAATAGTTTTTCAAAATTGATCCTGCATATCACACTTGGTCCTGACAAACTCTAGCTCAATGTCAACATTACAAGAGGCTGCAAGACTTGCTGTATCAGAGAATGACTTAAAGGGAAAAAAATATAGTGATCTTGTATGTAAACCTCCTTCCAAAGATCATAAAATTTTCTCTTGGTGCTCTCAGCAACACACCATCAAAAAAATCTTATATAAACCGAAGTCAGTAATCACAGCATTTTAGCAAAATAATTGTGGAAATAAATCCATGCTTAGTGACTTAAGAATCTCTGCAGTGGCTCTTGATTGTGTCTTTTTATTTTTTAGTGACAGCTAACTAGGACTTATATGCAATAGTATTTTATAGCTGTGATCACATTTCCATGAACTGTTAAATCTTCAAGAGGACATTGATAGCAATTTCATCAAAACTGAATTCTGTTATAATCGCTACTAAACACACAAGAATTGAACACCTCTATGTCCAGTTGTCATGCTATCCTTCAAAAGTGACCCTTGGCTGTGCTTATGTTCCACCAAACTCTGATACCTATATCAGTTTCAAGTGTGCATTGAGCTTATCTAAAATTTCTCGCTAGACTTTATCCTTTTCTGCAATTCCTTGTATTCAGGAACTATAATCTTCCTCATACATTCTGTAATAGTAGTAATCCTATTATTACCTACAATAGTTGTCAAACTATCTGAGACACCAATTTTTTTGAAAATCTAATTCAAATCAACGACTTAAGTCAAAATAGTAGAAAGTTAGATTTCTTCACAGACTAAAGACCAAAATTAAGGCAACAACCCTGTAAATAGGAACACCACACTCCTTTAATTTGCGATTTTACTCTAAATAACTCTTTTGCTTGGGTCGTCTCAAGGAGCAGACGTGCGCGTAATATAGTGAGATCTTTTTGTAAATATATTATTATTCAGATGTGGTCTGTTTAAATTCAATCAAAGAATCCACATCAAAACCGTTTGTAAATCAAAAATGGAATAACCATATTGAATCCACTTGAATTCTTACTTTAACCAAGGCTAAAAATATTCCTCGATGGAAAATTACCTGTCTGTAGGTTTCCTCATTCACATGGCACATTGATGAGTGCTTTAAACTTTGCTAGATCACCAGAAGAAGGTAGGCATTATGAGCAAATATGCAGTGCGTTAAAGCAAAAATACTTAAAACAAATGTATGTAAAACGAGAGTGACCTGTACTCTGATAGTCAAATTACTTCCTGAGTTCCCAGTGAATCCCTCAGCAGAAACCTCCCATCGCACTATCTCTTTCCCTAAAATATATTCTGCCTTAAATTCCTTTGATGATTATAAAACATCTGGCCCTGAAGGTATCCCTCCCATACAGCTTAAGCCTTGTAGTTCCTCTTTGTAACCTCCCTTAACCATAATTTATATCTCCTCAATTAGTACAGGATTTATTCCTACTAAGTAAAAATAAAGTTATGTAGTTCCAGTACAAAAATTTGGTGAAAAATGTGGTCTTACAAATTATCGGCTAATAGCTATTATATCTACCATGCCCAAACTCGTTGAATATCTAGCTGTCAATGAAATATCACCTCTTCATAAAAATTTAATCATACCTAAGCAGCATGTTTTTTTTGTCTGGCCGTTCAACAACCACTAACCTTGTCATGTATCATAATTATTTAATATCTGCTTTTGAATCGGGTCAACAGCCTGACTCTACCAACACAGACATGACTAAGGCATCTAAAGAGTTAATCTCTCACTTTTAATATGGAAATTATCTGCCATAGGTATTCATGGTAACCTATTAAATTAGACCAAAGCTACCTCTAAAATAGAGAACAACTAATCAAATGATAATGATCAACTTGCTCCTATTTTTTTCCAACTCCACATGCGAAAAATTCACAATGTAAAAATCATTCACCTGAACTGGAACTAATTTCATTAACGGTATTAATCATATATTTAATGGTGTATATTTTTTATCACATGCAGATGAACTTAAAATTTTCTGTAAAATTAGGTCACATATTGACAAAATCATACTTCAACGAAAAATTAATGCCTTTTCACAATGGCTATCAAAAAAATCATCATCATTATGTCTCGAAATGTTCAGTTATTACTTATTCTAAAATAAATAATGTCATTTACCATAATTATACTCTTTACTCAATTGCACTTACTAGACCCAGTATTGTCAAGCACATAGGAGTAATGGACTACTGGAAGACAGTGGTTGGAGAGGGCTAAGAGGGAAGCAAAGTATGGCAGTTCAGATTGGGGAAAATAAATGCCACAAGAGAAAGACCAATAGAGTTCTGTAATGAGGAAAAATTGATAGTGCCCAACACCCTTTCTGAGCAACCTCAGCAAAGAAGACATACATAAATGATGCCGGGTGACAGAGTAAGATACCAGATCGACTATTAAGAATAACAATAGACATAAAAATACACATCACCTCGACAATCGATTGAAAAGTACTAGGGGTAAAGGAAACGAGCATAGAAGGAAGGTGGAAAAAGTGAAAGACTATTACAGAGGTAGCAGTTGAAAAACTCGTGACTAATAACTAGACGGCAGTTGATAATGGCACAAATAAGATAGCTAATAAAGGAAAGAAGGAAATACAAGAATCCAAGAAATGAAATGAGGAAACTCTGAATAAGAAATTATGAAACTATATCATATGGGAATGCAAGAAAGCAGAGGAAGAGTGGATAGAAAGATGCCATGGGGTAATCAATGACAATGTAAAGAAAAACACCAAAAAGGCTTAAAAACTAGTGAAGAAGCACTTTGAAGAAAGGAAAACTTGCATTGATGAACTCTACCAGAGGCCAAAATCACTAAAGGATGGCTTAGAGAGAGAAGGAATTAAATAGAGAAAGATGATCAGGGCCGGGAGATCCTGAGAGGTGAATTTGACTAAGCTGTGCAAGGCCTGAAGAACAACAAGGAACCCTGAGTTAACAAAATAAATAGAGAAATAACTAAGGCACTTGGGAGCAAAGAAAGTGATAACCTCTATGGAATAATCTAAGATAACTACGAAGTGGAAGACCACTGGAGGACTTCGAGAAGAGTACGGTGATTGCTATACCGAAGAAAGCAAAGACAGATAATAGCAAAGAACAGAGAACATTGAGGCTGGTGTCACATGCATCCAAAATATTGACACAAATAATCAGTCAAAGAATAGAAGGAAGGATAGAAGAAAACATCTTCGAATACCAATTTGGATTCAGGAAAAACTAGGGAGTAAGGGAGGCCAGGCTCAGCTTAAGGGTACTGGGCAAAAATATCACACACACCAATAAACCATTATGTGGAACTTGTGGACTTGAATAAGGCCTTTGGCAATATTAAAAGAAACATTTGATTTCAAGATACTGGATGCAACTGGGATGGACTAGGAAACAAGAATTAGTATCTACAACCTCTACAATAATCAAGTGACAAACAATGTGAATGAAAAATGGAAGGAAAATAGAAACCAAAATAAATAAAGGAGTTAGACAAGGATGTAACCCTACACCAGTATTATTCAATCTGGAAGAGGCAATGAGAGAAACAGTGTAAATGTGTATCAAAGGAATGAAGGTGAATGGTGAAGAAATCTAAATGGTCTGGTTTGAAGATGACATTGCAGTAATAGCAGAGAAGCAAGAGGACATGCAAACATCTCTGAATGTTCTGAAAAATGTTCTTCAATAATATAATATAAGAATTAACCAAGAGAAAACTAAAATCCTACTAAGTGGAAGAAACTGATGATGGATATCATAATTCAAAGAGAGAAACCAGAGGTGGTGGAATCCTTCACCAACTTCAGCAGCTGTCAATCATGTGATGGTAGATCAACAGACATAAAAAAATGTAATTATAATTAGCTTAATAAGCAATTAACTCAAGCTAAAAAGGCATTCATGAAGAAGAGGCAACTACTATGCTCAAAGAACATACGGTTGCAAACAAGGAAGCAGTACTTCCAAATATTCATTTTATGGGTCAAAGGCATGAACCATTGGAAAAGTGAATCACCAAATATTAGAATAAATAAAAAAAATGGTGCTGGAGGTGAATGCTGAAAATTAAATGTACAGATAAAGTGAGAAACCAAGAAGTATGTAGAACAGCAAAAGAAGAAAAGACAATATGGAGACCTCTATGGAAAATAAGAACCAGATGGAATGGACACATCTTGAGGCACAATGGATTAGATAGAAATATAATAGAAGGGAAAATTNNNCATCTTGAGGCACAATGGATTAGATAGAAATATAATAGAAGGGAAAATTGAAGGATGGTCCTGCATGGAGGGCCAAGGGACAAGAGACAAGTATATAGGGCAAATAAAAAGGACATAAAACAGAAAAGTTATCAGGGTATAAGGGATTTAACTTTGAATGGGGAAGAATGGAGGACTGCAGACAACCAATTTTAGGATTGAAAACACTAATGACAAATTTCCTACCGGCAATTGAGTGCCCTTTACTCTTAATACAACCACACATCTTTCATAAACATTCTGTCAAGGAATAATAAATCATCCTCTTGTTCAACCATTTTGCTGTACACCCCTACCATAAAATTAACTATTCGATGAAGGTCTCCCAGGTTTTCTTGCATCCTGATCCACCTGGTACAATGACAGATTCAGATTGGAAGAAGCTAGCTAGGGGGCCTATGAAACCATCACCCTACTAAATGGATCAATATGAAACAGAATTCTTAAGACCTTCATCTTGTTTCTTCTTCAATTCAAAATGCATTCTCCCTATAGAAGACAGGTAATTCCATTTTTGTAAACTTTAATTTAAATTTCATTGGTAGGTACCTTGCTTAAGTATTCTAGGGCTCTTTGTAAATCTGTGGGGCTCTTCACCAATAATAATACATTTTCTGTATTTAGAAGGATGGCTACATAAACATTCCTTATCATCACTCCAGCCTTATCATGCGTTCATCTCTCATACATTTATCCATATTCATTGAGCAGCCACGGTGACATTACAATTTCTTGTAAGATACAATACTTTTTTCAAATCAGTCACTCATCTCATGCTTTTACAACCTCAATTTCACTTATATCAGCTTCCCTGCATTTATTTTCGACATATAATGAAATTGGTCCACAATCATACTCCTCATTACTAGTTAACAATTCCTCAAAATGCTCCCTCCAACAATTTCCCCATTCATCCCAGACAAATTCAATACTTATATTCTTTATTGTTTTTATCCATTTCCCTTTCTCTTAATTAAGGAAGTAACTGCTTCTCCCTGTCCACCTATTTCCAGCAGTTTCTAATTTCCTTTATGAAATTATTTAATGAGCATTTCACATTTAAAAAAAATCCCCGATTCATCCAAAAACTCCTCTCGCCACTTGATCTTGAGTGTTATCATGGTTCTTTTCTTTTGCATTTCCATATAATGCAATAAGAAATACTCCATAAATATGCCAAAAAAATTATGCTTGGTCTGAAAGGTTTAAGTGCATGTTCAATGATCTTGGACTTCTCCCACCACTGCAGATGAAAGACAGCTTATGTAAAATCTCCTGCACTAAGCATTTTTGATTTTTGTAGTGGGGGTACTTATAGGGAGTTTTTCAAATGTTGTAATTTATAATTGTCACCCTTCATGGAATGTAAAGATGAGATTAGAAAAAAGCTAAGTGTTCACGCAAAAGGAGAACCATATTTTTTACTCCAGATTGAAAAAAAACATAAATACCACTAGAATTCTAGTACTTAAGTAACCTTGCTCTATGCATGTGATCAAGATGATGTAGTACCTGTAGCTTCATTATAGTAAACGTTGATTCTTTCTAATTGTAGATCTGAATCGCCGTGGTAGGTTCCAGTCGGATCAATTCCATGTTCATCAGATATTACCTCCCAGAACTTGAAATAAAATGAGCGATCAATAAAAACTGGGATCTTTCTACCTTAAATAGCAAGTTGCAGAAAAGGGCTATGTGGATTGGTAATTTTATAATGTACGTTACTTACCTTCGCTCCTATTTGATTTCCGCACTGTCCGGCTTGACAATGAACTATTTCACGCATTTTCGCTGAACTCAAGAGACAAAAACAAATTCTATAGTCCAATCGGTCCAAATCTTTCCACGTTCTTAACAGTTTTTAAAACGTTTCAAACCAAAGGGCGCTACACCATCTGACAATGCACATTTTGTATTATTACGCAGTGATACAATTTAGTATATTTTAGTTTTAATTTCTCAATATTACTAGCTGAGGTATCACAAACATGACCACGAATATAAAAAATTACAAATATATATTACACGGTTTTTATTTAAAAGTTTTTAGGAATAACACGCGGGACTATTTTGTCTAATTGCCTACTCATTACCTAAGCGACTCCTTGCAATACATTGTTAGGGATGACCGGGATGACGGATAATGATGCCGATAACACCATACCAGTGTGCAAGCAACTATGTGACACAAAGTGTACGCTCGTTGAAGCAAGACTTTTGTAATCTTCTCGCTAACAAGATTGAGCATGATGAGAAGATTAAGTTTCTGCCAATTACTCAAAGCTATTTAATGCGGGAAAGTAAAATGTCTGTACACAATGATTCGATTCATTCAAGCATAATATTTTGTTCCGTGGAAGATCCATCCATCCAAGCATATCACCGCGGAGTGGAGAGGTCTATCGGTCCTAACGTAGTTGGTCATCTCCAACATGGTTCCATTTTTTTTGTTTTCGGTTATTTCATTCTCTGTGGGTATATTGTTACTGGTAGGTACGTTCCGTGGAAGACTTATACCATGGTCCGCCGATGTCGCACCATAGATGCCGTAGGCTTCAATCCATAAACCTCGATAACCTATAAATATGATTATGAAAATAGAGATCTATTTTTTTTCAGCAGAGTTAATGATAATTGAACTAGGACGGACTCAGATACATATGTATAAGATTAGCTATCAAAATATAACCCCCATTAGTAGGTGAGGATAGAGCTCGCCCGGAAATAAACCCAACGGCAAGTGAATTTCTCACATTAGGGTAGGGCTGCCAGTTCCCATCATGTACCGCCTGTGATTTCCCAGGATGACCTACCCGAAAAATGGCACACAGCTTGAGCGAAGCTGTGGGTGTCAAGAGGCATCACCGGGTATCGAACCCTAGCCCTCCGGTCACCCACTGGGTTTAACCACTGGACTACCACGCCCCATAATTCTAGCTATAACTAAGATACAAAAAAAGAATTGAGGTGGAAGTCGTGTCATACCCTCAAGAGTATTCTTACTCAGAGCTATTACCCAAGGTTCTTAAAAGGTCCTTCCTTGGTCGTACCAAAGCGCTCAAGATAATCGTTTATTCATAGACAATATTCTGTAATTTGAGAAATCACTCATGGCGCCTTTTTAATAGCTTATCAATGCTCACACGGGGAAAATTCATTTGGATTCATTAAATTGGGGAAAGATAATGAATGAATTCATTGTCCCAAACTGATACAGAAATAAGGCCCGTGACACTGAAATGCGCACGCCGCGTGAGAAAGTAGAGGGGAGGGCAAGCGACTGGAAATTGCGGCATCAAGTATCAAAACTGCGTATCGTGCTGGCCACGCGCGCATGCATTTCCTTCATATAGGGTTCTCTTCCTTGCAGAAACTTCCTCCGGTCAATTCCCCAAAGTTATGAAAATATGGAGAGAATGGGCGCCAAAAGTTTCTTATCAATCAAAACGCTGCTCGTTTCCAAGCTCTTCCTCAAACTCGCGGCCGGAATAGGGTTCATGTACGAAGTGAAAACAGATATTTTCCTGCACACATCACGGTGCAAGCAGGTTATTCTCAAACCCAATATGAGTGGTCAAGTATTTTTTTAATACCACCTTCATCAATGTGAACGTTGGTTTGATTCACGAGAGTAGACTTTACTATCAACATAAACTAAGGAGTGGAAAATTCATACAGGGAGAGCAGAGAGATAAAAGATAGTTTCTTTCCCTGGAAGATCAGAACCCTTAAGATCTCCCTCAGGAGAAGCTGAGAGTGACTTGAGCAGAACTGATCTACCTGGGATGCATTTGGGAAATCAAGTACATATATAGTATCCATGGGGAATTTTGCAACTGATAACATGTACTTCATTTAACTTTTACAGTGACAAAGATCGTAATTTTTCCTTGATTATTTCCTTTGTTACCTAACCCTATAAGGCATGAGAAACATATGTACTCTAAAATCTACAGGAATGTAGAATATTCTACATCCCTATAGATTTTAGAGTTCATGCAGATGTTCAGCATGATAGAAAATACTGCATAGGCTTTCATTGACTTGCAGTAATTTTCCTTCAAAATTATATAATTACGTAATTTACTTTTATGGATAAGTATACTTAAAGGTGTGTGTGTAGGCAAAAAGTCCCAAAAAGGATCACTACTGAAGGTAAGATACATTTGTGATTTATTCTCCAGAGTTATCTGCAGGAGTTCATTTAATTTTTTGATATGCCAACTCCCATGTTCATCTCCATCATGCATGATACTAGTTAATAATTATGCAAATAAATTTTAAGGAACTAGTATATCGAAACACTAACCACAGTTACGTGCAATATTGTACCACACATGTAATTTCGAAACTTGTCTGTCTTCAATATTCTTGACACAATTGTTGTCACGTTGATCTTTTACAGCTTATGTCCACATCACAGATTGACTGCTATATGGAAATCCTTGTGTCTTAAGTGTTACGGCTTACGTCCATTGTAGAATGGCCTTAAGTTAGTATGCAATTTCGCATGAAAGACAGAGACTATCAATACTTCCAAATATGCTCTTTGTTCTCATCTAACCGCATTAGTGTATATTTAAGGTATCCCCCATTGTCTGCTTAGATATTTTAAAATGCCCCACAACGACTACTTAAAAATCTTGCTTTTTTAATTTAGGTCTGCCACTTAGACGCCCTGCATAAATAAATGCTCAAAACAATGGTGTCCATCTTTGTGTGTAATAAAAACTTTGCCTATTAAGAGATATTTTTATACAGATTGGAAAAATGCTCCAAATCAGATTGAGTGAAAAGAATGTTTAAAAATAAAGAACTATTAAACACATATGTAAAACTTTTGTGGAGGTCACAATGAATCTCTTTGCTCCTCACCCCCATGCCTACATAAGGCTGAGGTGGACAGCCAATGCATCACAGCCAACTTCACTGTACTTAAATATTTTATTTATTCTGTCCAGAAGCTTTATAGGCACAATATTTTTCTCAGCACAAACAAAAATTTCACTTTACATTTTGATTGACATTACCAATGGTACTCAACTTACATTTCTATCCTTGGGGAGTTGGACATTTTGGGGGAGAGGGGGGGGGCATAGGTTAGTATGAATAGCCTCTTAGTGCCATGGGCCAATACATCGGCTTTTGCATCTCGGGGGAAAAGTGCTGTGGGGCAATATATATCAGTCCATACATAAACCATTGTTAAAATTGCTATGATTTATTACTTTTTTTGCATGGTTTTTTTCCTATCGAAAGTATAAATGCTCTACTTTAATTGACATATTTTTGCTATCATAAATTTTAAATATGCACTTTTCACAAAGCATAAGTCTTACTATAATTTTGTCATTGATTTGTTTACGTGTTGGGAACCTCAGCTTAAATGCACTTTTTTTGCTAATTTTTTTCTTTTCACTATAAAAAGCTAATTCTCTGTTTCATTCTTCAATCTTATGAATGTGTTATGATGAATTGGTTTTGATAAAAAACTGATAACTTAGGCATTGATGATACCAACCACATGACACCATTGCCAGAAATCATTTTGGTTTCTCTTGCCATCCATGCAAGATAATCAATTTGGCCTCATGGAATGGGATTGCATCGTCAGCAGTTCTCTGTGTGATGGGGCTTTGTTCCTTTTCTGCTTAGATATAGTGAATACATTGTCGATAGAATATGAGGAACACAATCTCTTCTCATTTGGCTAAGGAAGTTCAGAGAGGTTTTTCCCTTGCGAGCGTGTCGTTCAAACAAATGTGATTTAAGGCAAATAAATAAATACGTTTTCATTTTTGTGTTCCTTTTGGTTACTTGACATGGCAACTAAAAAGACTTCAAAAGATAATGCAGATGAAGAATTGGTAAATTACTTGTAATCGCTAAGTGATGATGACGATTACTTAGAGGAAGATGACGAGAGCTAACGTCTGAATGACGGAGTGAATTCTGATTCTGACGACAGTGGCATTGTGATACAGAGAATAAAGCCAAAAGTGATAGAAGATATTGATGATGATTATAATAGCTATAATGTGACTGAAGCCATTCCACCATTGGAGTTCAAAATAATATCTCAGGAGTATTAATGCCTTCAGTTTTCCAGAAAAACCAGGTCCAAAGCATGTGCCCTCACTGACTGCTGACCCTAGAGCATATTTCAATTACATAAAAATGAAACTATTTTACAGGGACATTAAGAAGGAATAGAAAGAACATTCTCAAAGAATCGAAAAAAAAACTTCAGCATAGGGGAAGAAAAATATTACAAAAGTGGTGGAATTCTTATTTTAGGGCAAACGGAAAAAAATGTCAAAAAAATCCTGTTCTGCTTCTTTCCATTAAAGCAATAGCACAAAATAACTCACCTAAGTATGAAGAGGGATGGTAAAATCAAAGAAATAGGCCTCGAATAATAAATTTATATCATAGCCACATGGGAGAAATTAATGAATCTGTCATGATGGTGTATTCTTACTTGGATGAAAGGCATGCAGTAGAATTTTGGAAGAAAGCTGTTTTTTGTGTAATTGCTTGTATAGTACTTATTTCTTATATAATACATAAAAAAACAATCCAATAAAAATAATGACAAGGCTTCAATATACATCATGCAAAGAGCCTCTTGAGTCGGAATGACCTGGGAAGACAGAGAGTGACTTATCTCCTCATGTAGGTGGATAGAAAGCTGGATTGCAGCAATATCCAGTCAGAAGAGAAAAAAAATGTGTTGTTTGTAGCAGAATTTATAGCCTGAAGAGAAGAAGGTCCCATACAGAGTGAGAAAGGTGTACACAGCGTTTCCTTGGTTCACCATAGGCACTAGATGAACAGTAAGGGGAAGAGTACTGATTTTACCCCACAATAAACTGTAAGATCAGACTTTACTACACAATGGGAGCAAGGAGAGGCTGACAAAACATTATGCAATTCACTAGTTTTTCTTCATTTACTTATTATTTTTTCCACATGAATTTTTTGCTATCTCTTTTATGCAAAAATACAGGTTTCATTAGAAAATGTTGAAAAAATGATACTATTGTCTCTAAAAATCAAAATATTAATGCAAAAAAATTCTTGTTCAACATTATAACACTAAAATAATTACATTTCCAGATGATGTAAAACAATGGTAACATTATTAATTAATTCAATTAATATAAAATTTAAAAAAACACAGGGATATATAAAACAATAAATTCATAACGTTTTTTTCCTAAGGTGATACATTTTATTACATTACTCTCGGCATTTCTTGCTATTACTGCTGAAAAAGGTGGCACTATGAGGGTTAAGTTCAGAACAGAGAGTTCACATTCATGATTGTAAAGTACTAATTTGGCCAATTGAACTTGATTATGAATATGAAATCAGAAACCAGACTATCAACTGTCCACTAACTTATTATGAAATATACTAGTACAACACTTGTTTCAAAACCTTAGATTCATCATCAGGTAGAATGAAGTCTAGCATAATGATGACAACTAGGCAGGTTAAAACACATTGTACATTTTATAATAAACTAGTGCAAAGTGCTATTCATGTAAATAAAAGGAGTAACCAAAAAAATATTTTCTTTGAAGGAATATATAAAAACCTTAGAAAAGAAACCAAATTAAAAAACAACCTCAAAGCC
>LYUA01001531.1:46867-58074 GCA_002093875.1 Calopteryx splendens
ATATACTATACTATAGATCGCTGCCCATGTGTTTTTCTTTATTTCCTCTTTATTCTCGGAAAGTGACATGGTCGTAGATATGAACTGCGTAGATATGATAATTTTTACAGAAAAAAGTATGAACTCGAAACGACATTGGTCCAAATTCCAAATCATTCAAAAAAATTTATTTGGAAGAATCATTCTGCCAGTGAATGTCGCTTCAGAAGCTCTCGACCTCGTGTTAAATTTCTTCGTTTCGCGAGGCTATCCCCTTCTGCGAGTCCCGTTATCCTATTAAGGGGATAGCCAACGCCTCAGAATCTAGCATAGTCATACACTACTTTCCTACTTACGCTTTTTACTCATTCCAATTAGCCTTTGATTTATTACTATCAGGTAACGTTTCAGTTCATCTTTCCTGAATTAAAAAATCGATCCCCTAGATTAGTGATATTTTCCTAAAGAAATTCCGTCAAAGGATTTGAGGTAATGTTTTAATTAAAAGCATTTCTGTTAATCGAGTATTTGCAGCTTTATTTTTTCCGCTTCTTTCAGTCTAAGCTCCATTTTTGTTTCTCGTTCCAACCTCCATGTCGAATGCCTTTCTTTTTCAGTGCTGTCCTGCCATATTTTCTTCTATGTCCGTATCTCGTCCCTCCAGGCTGCCAGGCTCAAGCCTACGGTGATGTTCTGTCACCGGCCACCCGGCGTGAATGACGATAAGTATAATTTTATCTGTTTTTCATATATCCTTCTACGATTGTTTACTCCGCTACGGCCTTCCTTCTCCATTCTAACATGGTCTGATAAGTTTAAATCGCATCATCCCCATAATGTTTCGATTCTCCTGCCAATAGGCTGAAATGCGATATATTTGATTAAATTTGCGTCGAAGGTATATGATAACCGTTATTTCAAATAATTGCTACTTCATTTGGTTTCTAGATCCGGCGGTAAAGCGCTTCCTCATAGGCATCAGATTTTTTTCCCGTCTGCAAGCAGGTCGTTCATCTCTCCTGCAAGAATTACCTGCCTCATTCCCCTCTTGCTCCATTTCTTCCGGTCGGATTATATCTTAACGCTATCTCATCTCATCACTACTGCGTCAACGACCAGATGAAAATTATGCCCCAAATAAATTGACGAAAATAAAACGACCCGTCGGTGTCAAAGCAGGCGAGTGTTTTACGGGCTCGTCAGTGTTTTTTTAATGGCATTGAAGATTTCTTAAAAATTGTTTGAAACGATGAGAGTGAATAATTAAATCAAGGTGTTGGAAATTAGAACTTAAACAAGAGACCAATAACAATCATCAATATTTAATTTAGAATAAATTTCGGGATAATTTGGCTATTTTGCCATCTTGCCCTATTTCTGTGTCCCTGTTCAATCCCCGTGATTAACAGGGTAGGTAATGGCTTGCATTGACATGGTATAGGTTCCAGTGGGAGGTGAAGTACCTACTTGGTATAGGTCGGTCGCCTATTCTAGTTAGTCATAGAATATGTTTTCAAAGAATGTAACATAATTAGCTTAAGCTTTCCCCGTTGTGATAAATTATTTATTTTAGATGCCCTAAAAATGGAACGCAATCTCCGACACATAATTTATCCAAAAATATGGTTAATGTGGTTAATTCACCTGTACTCGCTGGTGCGTGCCTTTTACTGATTAAGGATCCGGTGCTGTTACCAGCAAGATTAATGATGAAATATGAAATCATTAATTTTTACCCGTGCCTCTTTTTGCTCCCTTCCCGTACCATCCGCTTGTTCTGCTCCAAAAATTCTGTATACAGTCAATACAAAGACAAGGAGCTCTGGAATTGAGTTAGTACCACTTGTAACCCATCCTTAGTAACATGAATCCTTAGCGATATACATTTAATCGCAGGGAAAGAGGTTATAGAGACATTTCGCTCAGAGTTTGACAATATTCCAACTGTCGGAGTACGTAAGTAATAAGGCTGAATTATTTCGGTTACAAATTTAAAAGCGTTGCTTATTCTAGTGAAAGACAAGACGCTCCCACTATTAAGGGATTTGTTAAGATCTAATTGACTCTGTACTTGGCATTCGAGCGAACTCTTTTCAATTTCATATCCCTATTCATTTTAAGTTGTATCTTTAATGTGCTATATGTGGTGCTATATCGTAGAGGTGAAGTTTGCTTTTGAGAAATATCCTGACGCCAGTAAACGAAGCTAAATAAAGTGCTAGATAATTTTTTTGTGTGTTAAAAATATTTTTACTTGTTAAAGCTTTGTTGTCTATACATTTCACTCTTTTACAAGGCTTAATTTGGTGGAAACGTTACACATAGACGTATAGGTACAAACAGTAGCGATATATTTCCACACTATTAAGGGAAAATCCAAGCACTGTATCGGCATGACTGTGAATATCTTGGTGAAAATATCCTGTAAGTTCCCACCTCTGTGTCAAGGTGAATGTGCATTTTGAAGGGAAAGAGATTTCCCTTTGGATTAAACCTTTGGAAGACGAGGGGATTTCTAGCAACTATTATTCTACGTAAAATAACAATGTATAGGTACAGAAAAAACAAATAAATGTGGAAATAGAAGTGACTACATTTTTCATTTTGGAGCAATTTCACAAAATTACTGCCGACAGCCTTGACTTTTTTTCCCAAAAAATAAATTAGTTATTTGTATGGCCATAAAGTTATTCCTAATTCTTAAGCCGAAACCCCTAATCAGTGATTGAATTACAATCTCATGGGACAATTAGAATTCATTTCACCGGTGGCTGGCTTCAGACCTGTCTTTGAGCATAGAGATTGCTGCATAAATTTGACCGCATTTCTCTCCTGCTTCCTTCCCCTTCGGTCCACTGCTCTAACAGTACTCTCACTCTCCATGTTTTCGGTCGCCTCTCGGATGCGATCGGCGTCTCGTTGGTCATTGATTGGCCAAGTTAACGCCGTCTTCGTTTTTTTCGGAGCTCTGTGAACACAACATTTTCATAATTTCGTGACAGAGATGATATCATCCGCTTCTCTATCTCTGCAGATACGAATGTATCCAGAGCCAAACGCGCTCCACTTGCACGTTGAGGAGTGGTTGGGTTTGGCTAAAAGTAATTTTAATGTTTGACCTACACTTCCCGACCTTGACGTTGACTTTTGTGTGAGTGGAAATTTACGTCGAGTGGTAAAAATGTTTTTTATGGACTTAAAAAGTTTATTAAAAAAAAGCGATAGTACTATGTGCGTCATGTTATCCATTACCTACGCGCATGTATCGCTAAAAGAAACCGAATTTATGAGGCGCATTCAAAGAGTGGGTAGTGCTTTTGTATAAAAAACTTCACAAATTATGATAGAATTTATTTGTACATGATAGAACATTTGTTAAACTATTTTTCGACATAGTTTCCGCCGTTTTTTAGACACTTGTGGTGTCTGTTTTGATTGTTTGGAATATTTAAGTCAATAGAAGATCCACCGACTGTAAAATACGGTCTGTTAACCTATTTATGAATACAAGACAGCTCAAACCCGATTAAATTCTTCGGCAGATTGTTGAGATTTATGGTAACCAGTGCAACGATTATGTAATCGTTAGGAAATGGTAAGAGGGTCCAACGAAGGCCGAAGGAATGTAGATGATGAACCTAAGAGTGGGCGGCTTTCGTGACAATCGGCGTCTCACGATTTCCTTACTATGACTTATTGTCCCGTCGTGTCTCTACATCTTTCGTGGCCCCCATGTCTCCGTTGCGTCTCCATATCTTCTTCGAGGTCTTAGCAGGGATGGCCTTGAAGATGAGTGCGAAAATATGACGGAATGGCAAAGGGGCGATATCGTTTCCACTTGCTTACAACGCATATCTCAGATCACCGCGTTGCACTTGTTTGGTCCATCAGGCTCATTTTATAACTGAGCACAGTTCAGCCGAAAGCATCGATATTTGCAAGCACCATTTCGGAGTATTAGAATTGCTACATGGGTTCGGTTGGGAATCTTTAGTTAAACGACGAAATCGTATGATAGATCTCGTTATGGAATATAAGAGGTTTTGATTAGGTATAGAAAAAGTAAAATGTATTAAAATTGAAATGCATAAAGTCTTCAAAATATCTCAATAGCCTTAGTCCTAACGATAAAATAAAACAAACTGCCGGCAGTTTACGCCTTCGGTTTAAGATATCATTTCTCTTCAAAACAAATTAGCGCTAAAAACGGGAACGAAATACTTCCACAGTAAAATTTCAAAACAAAGGACAAATTATGCAGCAATTATATTTTTGAAAAAATATTTTGGCATAGTAAATCATAAAAAACATAAGGAAATATTTTAACCAAATAGTGGAGTGAGTATTAGTAGACTTAAGTCGGGTTACTAAGTATAAGATTTGCTAACGGTCTGTTTCCATTATTCCACACTATCATTGAGTCGTGTCTCGTAAGAAGATTGATGTAATTCATCATTAAATGACTTAATAATTAACAACTTCTTTCAATTTGTTCTCTTGTGACTCTAAGGTAAGGAGTCAGGACCGTATCTCCGTAGAGCGCGATGATGTGTAACTTAAAATCATAAACAGGATATGACCATCATCGCATTGTATGTCAAATTTAATCTTTTCTTGGAATTTTGTTGACAGCAGCTTTACAGTGGAGTACAGTATTTTAACAGAGAAAAAAAAGCTGATTTGTTCTGCTCATGACTTTCTTCATGCCTATAGTTTTGAATTGAGATTGAATTCTATTTGCATTTAGTTTTAAAATAATTAATTTACGAATCCATTTCCGCACGGAGCAGGAAATTTTAGCTAGTTAATATTAAATCTCTCTTTTAAGACTTCTTTCCATTGTTCGTCAAGTCACGAAATTGGTAAAATTTATATTTCTATTAGGCCATTGAAAGCTTAACTTGGTCATTTCAATACGGGGAAATTCGCAGACCGCGACAATGTTGTTTTTGTGGTACAGACATTCAAAAGATCGATAAAATGCCTCAAAATTCGCACGAACGTTTTCTCAAGGTATTGAACAGTATACGGTGAACAGGAAAAGAATGTTCAAGTCTTCATTTGTATTTTATCCCAAGCCAATTTACATATTACAATTGTAATTCAGATCGTTTATGCTTAAATAAAATAAAATGGTCCTTCCACGAGAGTTCACATATGACACACAACATTCCTTACGGGGGATAATGTAAAAGTTTGGATCGGCACCTATGTTGCGATTAGAATAAAGAGTCGCCTACGGTGGATTATTCATTTGCAGCACTTAATTAGTTCATTTAATCTTAAATAAAATGCTACGTGTAAAATTTGGCTTGGCTCAGATTAATACTTTTTGAGATATCGTGTTCACAAAAAATATCACAGTCAGTCGGGCATAATGCGAAAATGTAAAGAGCGGAAATCATCTGACGTCTTACCATTCGGACAGGAATCCCGACTAGCATTCAACCGATTTGTGTGAAACCAAGCATGCATTTCATATATCCATCATCATATATCCATATCGAAAATACGATGTGGCTTGAACAGATGTTTTGTGAGACACTGGAGCTATAAAATCATCTCTTTGCCTCACTTAACATTGAAAATATAGCTAAACTTATGTTACCCTGTTCTGGAGTGTAAAGTGAGTGAGTGGTTTCTTCCGTTCGGAAATGAAACTCAGTCTTGTTTATGGGGTTTTTTCTTCTCATTGAAATATTATGCAAATCGTAGGCAACTATCAATGGCTACCTTTGTGTTCTACAAATCCCGAGTGTTCAGGCTATAATACGTGTGGCTAATTCTCATTTTATTCATCTACGGAGTGGCCAATCAATCGGGAACGACTCATTTCTTCTAAAAAATTGGGATAAAGGCCTAGGATTTTTTTAAACGATTGGAATATGATATGAAAATGGAGTGTTTCGGATGAGGACAATATTTCTATTAGTTGTGAGACGAGTTCGTGTTTGACATCGCTCGTGTAGGCGTGGAATGAATCAAAAACTATAGAATGGGTTGAACTTCAGTGGGACGAGTGGAGATGAGGAAAGATTCACAAAGAGTAAGCAAAAGCGCTGCAGAGCACTGGGGAGAGAAGCCGGGAATGGGAATCTAGAAAATAATTTACCACCCCGATTGGAACCCTTCCTAAATAGACTCAAAAATTCGCCTTTCCTCGACAGTTTCCTTGAATTTCTTAAAAAATATTGCATAAACATTTTACATACGTCTTTCCTGCTATCAATTTTTGCGCAAGGTATTCTAACAGTGGCAGTAGCACATGAATCAATCTTTGAACCGTTATGTATATGGTCAGATATTCATTTCTGGTTACAGAAAGATCTCCAAATGAAGGAGTGAAGTAAAAGGTTTACCACGCAATCGAGGGCAGTCGGTCCACGGTTCAACAATACGATCGCAACCTCGCGTGGATGCGACTAACTCATCACCGGGTGCCCATCGAGGCATACATTTAGGCTAGACGGGTGCCACGTTGTGATAGCATGAAGTTTATTAAGTTTATTTCAATGTTACACGCGCATAACGGCGAGGGAGATTAAATTGCAGTACATACGTGTCACGGTCAAGAGGATTCCCCGTTGGCCCTTGGGAAAGGAGAGACAATTTCAAATATTAGCAGCGCTTTGTAAAAAAATCTTGTTACCTAAGTGTTCCGTCAGTTGATTCGCGGGCAGCCTTTTGTAAGCCATTAGCAGCATTCCCTTCGGAGGCCATCCTGCTCTCTTCTCCGTTACAGTACTGTTTTCTAATATCCACTCACAAACGCTTCACCACCAAGTCGCGTTCAGTCCACGAATTTGCCTCCAGATCACGTGTGTAATCAGTAAAAAAAAAATGTGGGACAATCTAATTCATCCTTTTAATCATCATCTTAAATTTCTTCCGGAACGGCAGGAAGTATTTGCCAATAGCTACCAGCAAATGCAGTCGGACACGGACTATCAATGAAGCGATTCACTGCCGGCCGATACTGTTATAGGGTCACACGCGATTGAGAAACAAATTCATTGCCTTTTGAGTGATCATTCATTGCTTTTACGCACCATCAATGCCTAAGGTGACAAAATTGTCTACATGATGGACGTGTATTTATTGCAAATTCATTTTTCCGTCATTATGTATTAATACAGGTTTTTCTCCGAATTTTTGGGGTCTATCGGTTTATGACAGAGTTTATTAGACCAGAAAAGATGTATCTAAGACGAGTGTTTTTAGTCGATATAAATATATGCTTACTTGATAGGGGGATCATAAAATTGTTGCTCCCAGAGGTCGAATGAAACTGGCGACCCTGCTAGCCCACGAATACCAAAATTGATAAATTTTATAACTGTTTTCAGGTTGCTGTGAGTTAAAAATCTCGATAACTCTTCGGTCACATTCGGCGAACGTTCCCGGAATTTGAATTTTTTAAGTTCTGACCTTTGTTGATGGAATTCAACGAGCAAAGTGAGGATGGGGCGGGATTGTGAGGAGCGAAGCATAAAGAAAATGATAACGGTAATAGCTACTTAGTCCATTTTGCATAAAGTCATTATTAGAAAAGAATTTAGGGTATTAAAGAAGTGGCGGTAACATGGGTGGGCGGGAATCCGATCTCCGGGCCACAAGGTCATGGAGGATAACGGTTAATTTATGCATTTTAATAAGTTATGTCAATTTTGAATGTCATTTTAATTTCGGAATGGCGTTCTTAAACGCACTCGTGCTTAGAAGTGGCGTTTTTATGTTCACGCGTGTTAAAGTGGATATTCGTAACTATTCTTTTATTAAAGATGTTTACTAAACAACTATTTAAATTGAAATGCTGAATATGTGGAGATGTAGCAAAGTACACCACTTATTCTGTGATGGAAGATTTACATGGGATGGAAGATGACATTTTATCACACAAATTTCCTAACTTTCTTTTAGCTCTTTCGCATGATTTCTTGGGATTCTGTGGGATCTGCTTAGATGGGGTGTCTCCAGCAAACAGTTTCAATCAGTATTTTCGGAAACACTTATTTTTCAGCTACAGTCGTCTCAGTTATTTTCACAACTTTCACTATCTATGCTGTATGCATCGTTATTGTGTCAAATGTGTATGAATCATTATTTTCCGTACAACAATTGGGACTATGCCACGTTGGTTATTCTTTAACGTTGAACTAGAAAGTTCTTAAATCATGTTTCAGGATCTATATGGCTTTACCACCGGCATGCTATTATATGTCTAATTGATTATTATGAGGCCTTAATACTTTCCTCTGCCTTTTCGGTCTACTTCAGTGGGAGGGATACCTTAATGAATTTATTATTCCGATTATTATAGTGTAATAAATATATTCTAATGAAAAGTTCTTTTCTGATGTACAGTGGATGGTTTGTTGGTTTTATTCTCATTGCTAGTTGAGTTGTGGGACGCTTTTTTCGTCGAGTAGACTCTTCTTATCAGAAGTTATTTCTACTTCTTAGTAATTGAGAAGAGGGAAACACACCAGTTGCTTTTGTGTGCACATATATTTTTATTCTCGCTGATGATCTTTGCTTTTAGTTTTGTTGCTAAGTGCGTGTCGTATTTGCCATCGAATAGGCAAATATATTTTCTAAATGCATGTTTACTACTCTTGATTGATTTTTTGTTCCTTTACTGTTTTTTATGTGATTCCATCCCATTCGGAATAGATTTCGTGCGTCTTATCACAGTCGAGAACAATGTTTTCTCGACTGATTATTCTTTTCCCATTAATTGTTTTATTTCCCTATGGGTACATACCACTCATAACTCTTCAATTTTAGTTTTCCTTCCATGATGCAGCCCGTTACTATAAGTTGAGCTCTAAATATTTTCGTTTCTTTCATTGCCAATCAATCCATCCTAATTGCTGAATTTATTTTTCTCTTCATCCGTTAGCCCAGTGTATTCGCACCTTATTTCATAGCTGCATTCATTGGAAGATGTTTCTCTCGTTGCCTGTAACTGATTTCCTCTCACATTCCTCATTTCGAAATATGGATATTGATGGATGATTGGGTCTTGCGCCATTTTTTTCCAATTTTAATTTTATGGAAACATATCATTATTAATTTACATTAGATGCCTAAAAACTTTTTATACAAAAAATAATAATATAAAACAAATATCCCCATATTTTTTTGAATCATAATTGTTTCATTCTTTTGAGCACGACTACCGCCGACGTCATTTTGCATAAAGGTGCATTCTATGTTAAATATGATGCTTTACCAGATTTTTTCCTTTGAATAATAACCCTGTAAATACTGTTTCTCTCAATTTCAATGGAAAAATTTGGGTCTTCAAATTTATTATACATTCTACAGAACTATTGCAGGGTTAATAATACAGCGGCAGGCATACATAATGCTTCGAATTTAGTATTTATGCTAATGAATGTAAACCATTTAATCGTGGTGCTATTTACATAATAAGTGAAATTTCACAATACCTAAAAAATTTATCAATTCCATTGGGGCGTGATGATCCCCTAATAGCAAAGAACAAAAAAGTGTTTCTTCTTAATTTATTTCGTGGGTAGAGCCCACAGTACTACGGTGTGTACGGCCTGTGAAATTCACACATCGGGATAGGGAGGCCAGTTCCTTTCCCTGTCTCTAAAATTTACGAAGTGAATTTAATTGGTGATAAATTTGAAACAATTTTTACAAAAACGTTTGCAATATTTCTATGCCATGAAGCAATAGATGTTGGTAGTGAACTCATTATTTTGCCAGTCACATTTAATATGTAATAGTGTTGGGTTTACAGTTCGGCTATTGGAGAGTCCTCGGTACAAATGTCTCTTGATATCTGTGAACAACCCTGTCGGAAAAGTTCAATCGGTTCTGTTTTCGGAAGGTGCTCAAATCACATAATGTACGCCAAATCTACATCTTATGGTATCCGGTACTTTCCATGCTACAGCTTTGTTTTTAGAAGTGTGCTGTTATGTCGAAGAGCTGTGGCGCTAAAAAAATCACAACGCAAAAGTATGATATAATTTATTTTATGGAATTTGTTAATATACTTTCATTTTTACACCTTTGTCTAACTATATCCCACTTATTCAGGTTCTTATATGATCCGAATTGTTGCCAATGTGGGTTCATAATATATCTACATCTCTAGAATTCTTTAGATCTCGAATTATAGGCGACTATTTTCCCTGATAAAAAACTTGAACCAAACTGAAATATTATAAGTTGAACTGATTTTGTCAAGAGCTACTTCCAAGTGAATCACAATCAAACTGGCGTAAGTAATTGGGCTATATGCATTGGCTTGAAGGAACAAAATTTTTCAAACTTGCTAGTCTGCAATGGGAGATTCATAAAAATCTCTTGCTGCTCCATTGAAGCACCAGCTGTTGCCTGCCGGGAAAGGTTGCAAACCTCCGGGTTTGCCAAACGGGAACGATTGAATGGGTGACAATCGAGTGTCTGGCTCCCGGGAGGGACGCTAGACACGGAAGGAGAGAAGTACGCACTCCCGTCGCCACACGGAGGAAGTTTAATGCAGGAAACGCATGTCCGAGTAGCCTCACGTTCGTCCAACAACAGCAATGTGTACGGCACACCGCTAGGGGGCCTCGCCTCCTCCAAAGGACGGCCCGCAGATATCGGGGCGGCTGCCATGCCAGACAAAGAGACGGGGAGTTTGGGAGGAGGGGATCCTCTCCCCCCGAACCTCTCATTCAAACCTTCCACATTCCATCTCCTCGATCCCCACCCACTTTGCCTTAAAATTCGCCACGAAGATCCCCTCACCGTCTCCCTCCCACCCTTAAGAGCTCCTTCCACGCGCTTAACCCCTCCGCCCCCCCTCCAACCCTCCCTACCCCTTCTTATCCTCCACTTTACCTCTTTTTCCCTCTCCCTCCCTGCCGCCTCCTCACCTACCCCTCTTCCTCCGGCCTCTTACCCTACTCCCCTCCTACTCCTCCCTCTCGTCTTCACGGTCCTCTCCCGGCTCAAGATCCTCTCTCTCCCCCGACTACCTCTCGCTCTTCCCGCAGTCTCGTACACGCCTCCAGCCGGGTTGGTTGGACGGTCTCATATCGTATATTTCTTTCCCATTCGCGGGTGTCATCGACCACTTGTGGTTCCCGTTTCACCGAGACGTGGTATCGTCGCCCTATTGGTTTGCGGCACTGGTGTTGTTGGGGCCGAGCTCGTTCCCCGCTCAAGAGACTTCAACGGGCGGACGTAAAAAAATATCCAAC
>LYUA01001531.1:225573-237121 GCA_002093875.1 Calopteryx splendens
GAGAGAGAGAGAGAGAGAGAGAGAGAGAGAGAGCCATCTGAGGAGGGAGATCATCAGCAAAAAAGAGACAGGAGAATGAGGGATCGGATCCAATCCCGAGACAAAAGTGAATCGATGGCCGCAATGGAAGGAACCATTTGAAGGATGTGCTTCGGAGGGAAACCAGGAAAGGAATTACGAGATGCAAAGGGATGGAAGGCGTCGTCGCAGGAAACGACGAAGGGATGACGAGATTTTGAGGAATTGGGATGACATGGAGGTCCTCTAAAACCAAATCTCGGATTGATGGCGTAGTGATGCTGCTCATAAAATAAAGGAAATAGTATCATCAAATTCAAGATTTACTTCTTCCTCGTTCTTATTAAAATCCTAATAATGTAAACATAATATTTTGTCTTCTTTTGTGATCAATGATGATAGAGTAAAGGGCATGTATGAGTTTTATAATAATTTTTGAAACTTTGGGAGGAAAATATCTTGCGCCCTTGCATTTACTCCCATCTACTTTCATGAAATTAATACCTATTTAAGTTGCAGCAGAAGCAGAAGAAACCTTTTTTTAATCTTCTAAATAATTAGCTTGCATTATTTCATAAACCTTTACCGGGTCTGTGCTCAGTTACTTACCTTATCCTTATCTCATGGTTACATTTCTTCGAGGTATATTCATGCCAGTTAATTTTTATTTCATTAAATAATTGTTTTCCACAGTCATCTTCATGAAGAGTTTCTTTATATTTTCAGAAGATTATGATCTCTCTTAATTCACTAGATCCCTATATTTTTATTTTCATTAAGCAGACTCAGGGCGTGATAATATAGGTACCGTCTATTTTTATAATGAATTGTTTTTGTTTATATGCATAATATATTTTTGATTAATTGGTGGAAAAGCAAAATTCTTTTATAAAACCCATTCTGAAGGAACTTTGCGGCATTCCATTACTAATTCTTTGATGTCAGTAAACTCTTACAGAACCACAAAAAAATTAAACACGACCCGGGTTAAATTTTATTAGAGGTGTTTTTTAAGGGTTGCCGACAGAAAATAATTTAAGTTCTTCCGACTTGTTCCGGTGAAATTTGTAAATTTTTATTTATTCGTATTTTCCGCTTGAAAAAATATCCTCTAAAATTGAAAGGATGCATTCATAGGAATCAACATTGCATGATTTCTTCGATTTTTTGGGATTAGGTTTCACATGCTTTATTTCCAACTTAACAAGTAATAAAAACAATCGTAAGCGTAAGGAAATATTATTATTGCTATCATTTTTATTTGTAAATAACTTAAATTAAGACAATATATATATATTATGTTTATTATATACACAATGGCATTACTTATCATTCCCCTGTCCTTGCAGTTTTATGTACATTAACAAATGGCTTGACTTGAATTTTTTGTACCTTTATCCGGGATTTATTACCAACAGATACTCAAAAGCACGAGGCTCACAAACTGCGGACCAGGCTGTGTCCCAAATTTTCTTTATATTTTTCCTTTACATCTGTTCATGTTGCTTGAATCGGCATTCCCTACTTGTGTTTCGGGTCGGATCAACTTCGGTGAATGCACGTGGAAATGGATGTTTCCTATGAACTCTTTTGTCTATCCTTAATACTGAGGGAATAATCGCCGTGTTTCATATTTCCGGCGCAAGACCACAAAAGAAAGCCTTGCGGACGGCTCTGTCGTGGAATTGCACGCTGGGCGGAAATAAAGAAACCGTCGTGACGTTTATCGCGGAAAACTAATCAAGTTTTAAAATGCTAAAGTTCGACATAGTGATAGTGAGAAAATGGGCGATGGATGAATTTTTTTTAAAGTCCTAGATGATAATTGAATAAATAAATAAATAAATATAAAACCATCAAAAGCACAAGTTACTTTCCCCTTTAACAGAAAGTGTACAGAGGTTGGATATGTCATTTATTGAATTTGCGTGAGGAATGTAAGTCTTTGCTTCGGTTTCATGCCCACGAGGAGGAAGCATTAGGTTAGCCACGCTTGTGCTCATAGCGTTAGACGACAAACAGAAAGATCTTCCCTGAACCTAATATTTGTCATTCAACACAACACTTTTTGGAACAAAATTTAAAGCATGCTTCGCGTATGAGCACTAAATCATGTCGCAATGAGAGCCGAAAATACGCCACGGATAAATAGGTAGCATTGAATTTGTTTAACCGTTTATACAGCAGTATGGGAAACATCATCTAATAAAAGGCCATTGGAGCATGGAGAAATATTGGAGCCCAAATTCCGGTAAGGGAGTAATCGTTACTTCATCGATACAACGCCCTTGAGGTTGTTCGTTATTAAATGTTCCACCATATCTGTAACTATGGTACGAAATTTGGTAATATGGTTTGTATCTTGCGTGAGCAGCATCCCATGATTCATATTTACTCATGTCGTACTATCTTATAAAACAGATTTAAGACTTATATCATACGCCTTGCTATGCGAAATGAATGAATACCGCCATGCGGATGTAATGTAGCTTACGAGCTCGTTAGTAATATTACCGCAGTAACCTCTTGGGACTCCATAAAAACTGTGCCTTCAAACAGTAATAATGATAAACCCTCATTAAATATTTCTATATCAGTTTACATCATCTATGCTGCATGGCAAAAAATAAGTTTCCTCTCAATGGCGTCAGATCCTCCGCAATTTGAGCAAATGAAAACTTCCTCGTTTCAAGAAAACTTCTTAATTCCTATAAAAATATATGCATTGAAGTATTGAGCTGCTTTGGGTATATAATTATGCAACCATAAAGTTTCTGTCGTTTTCTGGCCATGAGTAAGCAGTGACTAAAGGACAGTGCGTTTCCGCTCCGTCCTTATGGCGAATAGGCAACCCCCAATGCCTTCCCTCTTTTTTTACGGTAGAGGTGAAGGTCGCCTTTGCTGCGACAGAAAATGATCGAACAAAAAAAATCAACTTATGGTTGTCATGCCACCTAAGATTTTATTGTCAAGGGCATTAAAGCGAAAACGTGAACAAACTACCTCTCTAATGATTATAAAAATACACTCAAAAAATTATGATGCATTAATCGTCGCATCACCAGAATGAGGTCGTGACAAGCATATTTCACACTCGAAAACGAGGTTTCCTTTTGCCCTCCGAATATTAGTTTTGCTCCTGCGTGCTTTGACGCGTCTGAATGAATACCGCGATCGGTTCGAAATTTTTTGATGGTTAACAAAGTGAGCTCGGAAAAGCTTGATTTGCATCGCCGAAGCACTCGCAATAATTGTGATTATTCTTACAAACTGCAGAATCTTTTTGTTTATAATATGATTAACTGTACCTACCCGTAGAGAATGGGCTTGCAATGCTTCTCTCAATATTCAAGAGCGCCACTACCAACTTTTTATCGAGCGAAGAAGTAGAATTGAGGAGGAAAAGTATTGAACATAGCAACGACCATTTTCACCCAGAAGTTGGTAACTCTAATGCTCGGATGAACCAAAGAGTAGTATCTGCCGTAACCAGAGTGCGCCCATGTGCTTGAGGCGTGTGAAATGGTAACCGTTTGCCCTTCATAATTATTCTTCACGAATCGCACAAGGAATCTATGAAATAATTACTGTATTTTGCCCTCGGGACACTCCGTTCCGACTCTGTTTTGGAATATTTACTGATTTGCCGCACGGAAGTGATTCCAGGGGCGGGCGTAGGCACCCGCCCCACGGAGGAACGTGATCGGAGCATCACCCCTGACCCCCTTCCCCGCCCTGCGCTCAAAACCACGACAAAAGGGAATAGCCCCGCGGGAACAAAAGAACCTCGTCCCCGGCCTCGCGCGACTTTCGTGTGAATTACGCTTTCCACGCCTCAACCGATGACGGACGAAATAACTATGCGTCCATTTCATGATGTCTTTTACCCCTAAGAATTACGTCGCTCGATGATGTGTGTGTATGTGTGAGGGGTCTGGGAATGTGTGGACAAGGGAGGGGGGCGGGAGAGGGTGAGGGAGAAGGTTTACGGCGATGAGGAGGACAATCGTGTCTCATTATCATTATTATTTCTATGCAATGTATACCAATATATCATTTCCTGGGAGAGGGTTCGTGTGACCAAACTCTCGTCCGGGAAGCGGAGAAAAACAGCAAGGAATATAAAAAAATAACAGCGGACGTCGCGAGCGACGGAGGATGGGTGAAAATTATTTATAAAAAGAAACGAATAATGTCCTTCGCACTCCCAAACTCCTCCATCTTCCCGTGTGGTGGTCACGACGCACGTTGGATTTTTCATTTCCTCCTTCTCCTTCCTCACTCCGCTCCTCCACCTCCTCCGTCTTCAAGACTCTCTCTCTCTCCCCTCTCTCCAAAAGAGACGAATGGAATCATCCTGGCCCTTCGGAGGCTGGGGTGGGGGGACTCCACTTGGAAACGGGGGGGGGGGGCGTCACAGGCACGGCGCGGCCCGCTTGCCCCCCGACCCCCGGGGCCGCACGCAGAGCAGGACGGAGAGGAGGGCGGAGAGCAGGAGGAGGGCGAGGGGAAGGATGAGGGCCGCGGCGAACCCTGGCGTGGTCATGCACACGAGGCCCCGCGGCGGGGCGCCGAAGGTGAGGGTGGGCACGGCGCTCTCGGAGGCCCCGGGTGGCGGCACGGGGAAGGAGAGGTCGCCGGGGGAGACGACGCGGATGGCCCGGTCCAGGCCCACCTCGCCCCCGTCGTCCGAAGCCCTCCGCACCCGGCGCCGCTCCTCCCGCGGCCTCCCCCCGCGGTAGCCCTCCGGGGGAACGCCGTAGATCTCGAGCGGGGGCTCGAGGGGCGGGAGTGCGGCCCCCGGGGTGCCGTCCGCGCACTGGTCTGGGCACTGGTACCTGCGGAAACGATCGAATGGGGGGGAAGGGTGTGTCAGAGGGGCTTTGGTGCTTCCCCGTCGGGTGCAGTCTCCGCGCACCTTCCACCTGGGCCCGTTCATCGAAGCTACACGTCAATTTACTAGTCCTTGTGGTAAACTCATGTCGAACCTTTCATTGCTCCGTTCTAGCACGTATATCATCTGCTTCCCAGGGTGCATATGGTCCAGAATGTTCCATATTACAGTTAAGATTGTTTTTACAGGACTTGTTAATTGGCATATAGCTTCGATGAACAAGCCCCAGGTCAGGTAATCAGCCACCTACGTTTGCAGATGATTACCTGGGGGAAGACCCGTGAAGACTTACATGCAAGATACTATATACTTTTACTACTAAACCACTACATAGATAGGCACATTTACTATTAGGTAAATACAAATTAGATGACCTTTTTATGGTAGACATAGAAGGAATAGTTTTAACCCCAAATTATCATAGTGGGCGAGGCCACAACCAGAAGTTAAGGTGCTTCGGAATACAACGATTAAAGGAATTATTTTTCCTTCTAACAATACGTGGTAGTAGATTGCGAATACATCTTCACGTACAGCAATGTGTGAAGTTCTTGGAAATAAAATAATACCGAAAGCCAACAATGTCTAGTTACTGTAATGTCGTAACAGCCCCTCCTACACTCCCTCCTGGCGGCTGGAAGGGGAAGCCTTGAAAATGTAGATGTAGAAGATGACTTCACTAATTTTGCATTCACTTCACTTGACTCTTGCGGATCGAATAACTTTAGCAAGTGAGTTAAGCACGAACAGAAAATAGCAAAAGAGCAAAATATTCATGGTGGAATGGGAATTAAAATATTGTTGCAATACCAAACTGGTAATATTGATTTCTGAAGCGCAACGCTTTCATTGTCATTTGTTGACTAAATCTAAAATCCCAGTTTCTTCAATGTCCGTGTTCTACTTCTTCTAGTCTTCCTCGAAGAAGCCGATTAATCAATAGCCAGAATCCTAATACAGCCATAACATGTTGAATGAAAAGTCATCAATCAAAGGAAATGCTTACAAATAATCTTTTTAAGTAGCTACATATATTGCTCATTTTTGAAGTCATTTATAAAGAGAAATTCTCAGATTAACGCTTAGGTGATGTTGTAAGTAATTATGTGTTCATGGATGCAGCTGTGAGTACTCGGGTATATGAATTTAAATAATTTATTTTTTATTCTGCTATGAAATAGAGAATCCATCATGACAGTGTAATAAATAGAAACGATGCCTAAAGCGTAATAATTAAAGGGTTACAACTGTTTAAAATTATTCTTTTTTCAGAAAACGTAAGCTTTTTTCCCAAAAATGAAACTCCCATTCTATATGAATATATAATTACCCTCGTTTCGTTTAATCTAAATATTTCAAGTGATCAGGAAATGTGCGTATACAAGTATTTGTATTGACAAGCGAAAATACTTTGGGGAAGCCGTTTTAAACAGGAGAAAGATTTAATTGAGTCAATATTATTCCTGTAGTGATGAAGAGTTTCACTTTCGCTGAAACTCCCATGAATCCCTTCATGCTTGCCTCGGAAGGGTAAGGTGCTCAGGGCGGGGCTTATAGTGCCTATTGTGCTCATCATTTGAACGGCTCGAGAAACATCAAATTTACCCTCCATTTCAATTAATACCCCAATAATAGAAGGGATATAGCACCAGCCCATTTAATTCTCTCTCTTGTCTGCTGTTAACACTATTTTATTTATTTCACGCTCAAATTGATTGGTCACGTTACATTATGTGCAGATATTTTTCGATTTTTCGTCCTCTGGAATAATTTCCTCCAAGATTTGTCCTGGAATCCGTTTTCTAAATAATTGCCTTGCCTCTTAATTTACTATCTTTTACAACCCAAGCATCCATAGCAAATTTTGCGTAAGATTCAGAGTTAGATTCTTGGAGACCTCACCGTGGGCCCTTGTTTGTAAGAATTTTCCGACATCCACAGTCAAGGGAGAGAACAATAATATCTCAGATGAGGTACCTATTCTTGACATATATGTAGACTCGTCAATGAGACCTAAATCATCGTGAAAGGATAATATGATAATTCTTTTAAGTCAACATCTGATATTTCATTTTTAAACATATTAATGTTGTGTCGTTTCTAATATTATATCCGTCGCTATAATTTCTAAATACCTAATTATATATATGTATAATATAAATAAATAAAATAAATAATAAAATAGCTACTTACTTAAAACCTCAAATATATTTTGAAGTGTTCATCTAGTTTATTCCTGCTTTATGCTATCACAATTATACAATATATAATACAATTGCATATGATAGGTTATGTTTTTGGTGAATGTTAGATAGTTGCTCTTACCAATCAGTATTTAAATTTTCTTGAAAAATGATAATGGCTAATTCTGTGAATCCAATTCCATTATAAACCATTGGCATTAGACAACTTTAACAATATAATATTTAAAGAAAGCATTTATCATGGCATTTGATGTATTAAGGGGAGTTCTCATTTGCTTTTTTATAAAAGCATTCTTTCTTTACAAGCCAGTATCATCATGTAATCACACCGTCAATCAGCCAGTTTAGTCTAGTGAGCTAAGAGTGACATTATAGCCATGGCATTTAAGATAAATATAAAGTAATGGTTAAAGCTTACACTCTGACCTAATATTTTTTCACTCCAGCTTTAATAAGTCTCTTCTAGCTTATAAAAAAACGGAATGTTATAAGGCAACATTACTGCTTTCTTTTTCAATTTTCCATTTCTATTTTCTCTGAAAATGTTAGTTCCCTCCATGAGCTAAGTGCTACTTTCTCGTAATTGACATCAAATCCTTAGATTTCATACCTTTAAGGGGTTACGGAAGATTCATGAATGATATAATTTCATTAAGTCATTATTCAAGCTCTCATTATTCAAGCTATTATTATTTAAGTCCGTATGCATGAACGCCTTCATGGATTTTCACATGTCCAGGAGCACTTGGGAACCATGCATGAGAAAAATACCTCTTCCTTTCTCGTAGAAAGACAGAATCATTTTGTATAAACTTGAAATGGATAGCACATATTTCCACAATTACGTTTTGCCTAATAACCATCAATTTGTTCGGGCATCAATTTCACTACGCACGTACTCAAGGAGGAATTCGAAGCCTCCTTGCCTTCTACTAATTATTTGATTAAGAAAGCACAGGCCAATAACTAATGGTGACAAATTGTCCAGCCCCGATATCGCATTACAAATCAAAATGGTCGAGATAGGAATAACGAAAATAAATTATTTAAACGCAGAATGAAATGATTATTATTTTCAATAAAAACTATTTTTTGTGTAATATATATTAAAATTCTATCACATTCCCTTCTTTAGGCACCAAACATTGAAACATTTTTGGGAAGTAATAAATAAAAGATTTTTTTGGGAATGATAAATTTGAAAATACAATTGTGGACGCATTAGAAGTGATTGTGACAGCAAATGGGATACATTAAATTAAGCATGTGAATGACTTTATTAAATAATATAGACAAATATTAAAATTTATTTTCTCATTCACCATTTAAGGAAATCATTTTGTATAACACACGGCACCATTTTGTAAAACATTTCAAATGTCCATGATAATAGAATAAAGCCAAAGCGTTTCCATATGGACCTTAGAAGTGACGCGAGTGGTCGAAACCATGGTTGGTTGATTATATCATACTTTGAGACTGTGAAAAATTAGCATAGTGGTTTTATTCTCTTATCATGGACAATTATTTTCTGATACACGTTGTGTTACAGAACACCAACAGTATATTGCCTTCTATTTATCTCTGTTTTCTTCTTAATTGGAATGAACAGTAGTACTCATTAAAACCCAACCAATATATTATGCATTATCATCATGTTAAGCAATTGATTACCATCAATGTCTATCGCCTAAGATAAAAATCCTGAATAATTGTTCCTACCATTGTGCATACTAACCGAAGGTATCGGATTAATTAAATAGAGGTAGATAATCAAAATACGGGGGTGCAAGCAATATTTGAACGCTATATTTTTCCTTAAATGATATTAGACCCGACAGAAAAAACACTGCACTTTCCACGAGAAGATTGAAGTGTTATATAAAACTTCAGTTTTCTCAATTTGTCTATTTTTCTTATGGAAAGTGCGGTGTTATTTATTTTAAATCATGAAGTAGTTCCACATAGAAGAGTAATCAACAGTTTCTTATAGTATACCACTGCTTAAAATGTATATTAAAAGATATATTTCCAATAATTATCCATTTCATCAATGCAAATATTACAGCGACGTTTCTGACAAGTAGTTCAGTTCAGAAATGCACAAATCTTAGGCCGGCATTATAGATATTCCAGCAATACATCATGAAGGAATGGCAATGGTAGGCCTAACTATGAATAGAAATAGTGTATAAACCGACTTGTTTGCAAAGAAAGGTAGCTCACGAAGGCACAACTCACCTGCAGATCTGGATGGTACACTGGAAGTGCACTTCCATGGAGTCTGGGAACTTGAACGCCTGAAAATGCGCGTAGGAGAGTACGGATGCGGATGCTCCGAAATTCTTGATTTTAGTGAATCTGGACATCAGTTTTGGCCTTACGACGCATCCCCTCCTGTAAAAGAAAGAGTTTTTTTTATTTCAACGTCAGGACAACATCAGAAAGTGCGAAATCTCGGATCAGAAAACCGAAGAGTCATTTTCCTACCTCGGAGAATGTTTTGCAAAAGTTTTCAAGGTCAAAATTTTAGGTAGGCCGGATCCAAACGCTTTCAATTGGCGCGAAAGGCTGAATTTAATTGACAATTTATTCAAATTGGCAGGTCATATTCATTAATATGCCTGTTTACTATGAATATTAATTTTTGCATAAGCTATTATTCGTAATGTATTCATATAAGTATTACAATTAAATTTTACTGTGTATTTTGAATGTTTTGAAGACTTTGAACAAAATATGAGTGTAGAATTTCCAAGATCATATGTTTAGATAAATGCATTGTTATCACTTAATAATAACACAAAATTAACTTATTCGATTAATTCAATAATTGCTTTATTGCCAATGGAATTTTTTTAATGCATGTATTTCTGAATGCATGCAGGGTGTTTACACATTTCGTTTTATTCACCAACGATTCAGATAAGTGATATTAAGGGTTGTATCGCGTTTCATCAGGAATAATGACAAATATCACGTCTTAGGAATGAAACATATAGGTAGCTATGTCTAAAAATATATTCAGAATTGGAATTAATATGTAGGTCGTACGCTTAACAACTACCAAGCCCGATCAAGTTCCTTTTCCTGAAGAAAGCCTATCTCATAGCCTTGCGATATTTACTTCCATTATTATTTTATATTTTTATTAGGTTTTAAAACACTTGAAGACCCCCATTATATTTTTTAATCTCGGAAGAAGCCCGAAACACAAGTATATAGTACTAATAGAGTCAGCCATATTCTTTGAATTTCCTCAGGAGGAGGAAAGGGACTGAATAAGGATAAGTATTTACTAGCATTTAAATCTGAAATTACAAAATATGTGTCACATGCTGAATTATAATTTAATTCCGCAATCATTATAATTATCATTGAAATAATACGTATTATTCTGGGCATTAGCTCTTGGACTTAATATGGACTGGAGCTCCTTCTACTTCGAATGCCCATGAAGTGTACCCAGGTGTTACCTGGTTGAATTTGGAAGCGTTGTTTCTCTTGGTGTTCGCATAATTAGCTCAGGGGTGCACGAACCACAGTGATGATACAGAGAATAACTTGAATTATGAAGTTTCACTGAAACATGGTGTGTATGTGGGGTAATGTCAAACGTTGCAAATATTCGCATGCGGAAACCCGTGGCTCGACGACCTCATTAGTCCTTCCATATGGCTCACCTGTCCACGAGCTGTATGGGTGCCCTCTTGCCGTCGTGAGCCATGCAATTCCTCACCAGCATGTCGAACTTCGAGTCGTCGTCCTTGATGGCCAGAACCATCGTCATGGTCTGTCCTATCTTGACCAGACCCGAGACCTCTGAAGCCCACGGGCCTCGTCCAACCTGTTTTGGGCATAAAAGTTTAGATTAGTGCCATTAATTACTCCAGCGTAGTAATCATTTTTAGAGCGATCTGGGCACAACACCAGGCCATGTGCCTTAGACTCTATCCTTAATTATTTCACTTCTTCTGGTCTTAAGAAATACAATGTTGCACGAAAAATCGATGAGAAATTTGAGCAACTTGGAATTATTTTATTAAAATACTGCAATCTAAGGAGAACACAAATCTATTGCAGTCCCACTTCAATGACACGAAGGAACTTAGGTAGATAGGTACTCAAGTTTCCAACTATTATATTTCGGTCAATATATTATTCCGCAGTTAAATTAATCAGGAAGACATTTTGAAGTAAAAAAAGTTATTAACGGAAGAGTGATTAAATATGAAACATGTAGTTAACCAGAAATATGTGTGTGTTTATATATATATATATGTATAATATGTATATATATATATATATGTATATATATATGTATATATATTTATATATGTATATATGTATATATATGTATATATATATATTTATTTATTTATTTATTTATTTTAACTTGTTCTATAAAGTGTACAGATTCGAAATTCACCGA
>LYUA01001532.1:44053-57390 GCA_002093875.1 Calopteryx splendens
ATATATATATATATATATATATATATATATATATATATATATATAAGAGTACTAGATTAAAACAAACAATAGACACACACGAAAGGAGGGGACACTAACAAAATATTACTTGCATATTTTTCGACGGTCGGGCCGCCTTCGCTGCCAGGCTCTTCTCTTCTTCAAATATAGATAAATAGATCAAATGATTTAGTCACTGGCGTTGGCAGACACAAATATAGGTGAAGTAATACAGAAAAGGATACACACACGTATTCCGAAATTATATGTGTGAAATTATATCTATAAAGGAACAGAGTTAAAATTGGATTTTTAAATTTTTATCATGCGTAGGTAATCCAAAATTTATGGATGTGTAAATCATGGATCACGCTTACTTTTGAATTCATGGCGATATCATTTCAGTAAGGAAATGGATCGATCGTGAGGTACTTGTGAACTCCTCCGAACATAATCGGAGTCCTTCGAATATTCCTCCCACATCCCCTCTCATCTTCTCAACCTATCCCACCGGAAAGGTTGAACGCATGATCAAGTTTCCGTGGAAATGGAAAAGCACCCAATCTGCATATCCATTTGATGTCACGGCCTGCCATTATCAAACAGCAAACCGCTATTTCCACCAGTGGAGTCCATTTATCGCCTATCTTCTAAATTCTATTTCCCGAGCGTGGTCCGAGGTGACACTTTACTGCCGCTAGATTGTAAACTGTTATCTCGGCGAGAAAAGGCTGAGATAGCCTTGAACCGGCGATGGAAGTTGTTCTGGGCTTGGTTTTGTCGGAATGGAATTGATAGGCGTGGGCCATAGACCTGAACAAGCCAGACGGGATGCACTAATTCATTCTACCTTGTGTAATAACATGGATCGGAGTCAACATTACATTCCACTCCAATCTCGACTGGGATAGGTCTACCCGAGTTGTGTCATCCAGCTTTTCCTCTCCTTGGTTCCTACCCAAACTAATTGATAATGTATTCTACAAACGCAAGAATTCCCCTATTTCGTATTGTGAAATAAATGATTTATTTATGTATTTGAAATGATTTAAGAAAAATTAGTCCAAGGGTATCAAAAATCATGGAACGGTTACGACAAACGAACACTAAAGTCACGACCATCATAGAAGAAACTGTTATTAGATCACGTCAGAAAGCAATATAATCAATAATGAAAGTAACTAAAACGTGTCGCCTTTCTTCAATTGATTTTAATTATAAAACACACTACAATTTAACAAAATTAAAAGAAATCAATAAAAATCGCAAAACTTCGTAAATTGCGAATTCTTAGAGACCAAGAATGAAAAATTTCTGTAAAAATATAAGTAAAACATTATGTACAGCGGTGTATGAACACGGTACGGTAGTGATTTGAAGTATTGCCTCATAATCTTGCTCAATGTCCGCATCTTCTTAAATTTGGTATTGAAGTATTAACTGAACTTTATTGCTGACAGATATATCCAATCGTTTAACAATTGGTTAGTCAATTCTTATCATTTGCTATTGGACCTATTAGTCCGCTTGCGATACCCTTTAACTGAGTAGCGAGGTATTCTAAAAATGGTTTTCACTAGATGATATCCATCCCAAAAAAAAATAAAAAAATTGCTGTTGAGAGAATGTTAAGGGTCACATACGGTGGCAGCGAATGATTACTCATTTTCATCATCAAAGTACACAAAGGCGTAAATATGCTAAACAAACTGGGATAAGTGTGTGGCATTTGGTCAAGAAATTGCAAATGAAGCTGAAGATAGAATTCACTTATTATATTCAACAGCAGTTGCCGAATTTAACAGTAAAGTTCGTGACAGTGACATTGCAAATCGTACGCCACGATGATACACCACCACTCTTTTGCTGACTACACCTTGGATACTCTAATTTCTGGGTTGAAAGGTCCGAAGGTGAAATCGATTCAAGGAAATTGAGCGTCCATTTTTAGCCCTGGTTGACCCAAAAATTGTCTGTTGCCCATTATGAGGAGGTTACTTGCCCCTAGTAGGAAAAACTACTACTGGTAAGATATTCGATAGTACTAAAAGCGGTATTAATATGTGTACAGGTTTACGACACCATAATGGTAATACAATGTTAGAAACGTGGTTTGCTATGCTAATAAATTATTCCTCAATAGCATTACACCGATGAAAGGAAAGGAGTGTTCATCTTCAAACACCAAGAGAGGAATGTGAGGGGGAAGGAGTGAAAGGATGGAGAACGTCTTACCATAACACTTGACACCATTTACCTACTCCAGGGCTTTCATCTCGGCGTGGTGTTTACCAATGTTTATTAAGGGAGCCTACCAGAATGTTTAAATGTTTTCGAGTGAACATCCGAAACTCCGAGGAACAATCGTTTAACGTCTGTGCCAAAATTAACTTAAAAAATCAGACATGCCTGCTCATGTATGTTACGACTGACATTTAATCGACAAAATGAAATGCGTTCCCATCATGAATAGCGAAGACGAGTAACCTTTTGCGATGCAAACGACATAGCCGACATTTGTTTTCTGCCCTCTCGATTGTTAATGAATTTCCATACAATATACTAAGAGTAGTTCTCGACATTTTAATCCTTAAAAGCCGATTTCCTACCTCACATCTCCCAAAACTCCACGAGTGGCTCGGAAGATATGATGCAGACGCATAAAATACGGCTCTTTTAATGATGTAATTGTTAACGTGAACAATTCAAAATGAAACTGAGTAAAGATAAACTTATTCATCAACACACTGGGAATAGTATTTCCGTTGCATTAGACACCATTTAATTGTCGAGAGAAGTACTTCTAAAAATCCATAATTTGATCAAAAGATTGTCGGGAAAATTTAAGTTGTGCTCCACTGAATAGTTCTTTTTGCAGAAAGCTTAAAAACTCTTCCTTATTTTAGCTATAATCCTTTATAATATAGCTATTATTTAGCTATCCATCAACCATGCCTTCTTGCTTAGACTTACGCGGTAAATATCATTGTAATCTTACGGTAAGAGTAATTAGTGCATCATGCATTTTAAATTTTTAATCAATACATTATATGCAGTGCCTACATCTAAAGCCTACAGCCATGAATGCTCACGCCAGTATTGAAAGTACCAAGGTATTTTACCTGAGTATTACCACCACAGTGGGAAACCGCGAGGTCGAAGCTGAATGACAGCAAGGCAATTCCACGAATTAGGGAGAATTTTAATCTATTTCAAATCATGCTGTTAAGACAAACTCGACATGACATTTCAGGTTTGATTTATGTTTGCGAAAATGGTAACGTGATTACGTTTGCGGAAATGATAACAGAACATAACGAACGAATGTGCACACTAGTGAAGGCGATTAAGACTTCCGTTAACAGGAGTTTCTGGTGGGATTGACGAATTTTATGACCTAGGTACTCGTTCAAAACCATAACTTCCACATCGAAATATTTTATGACATGCCAGTATTTCCTGGACAACAAACCCAAAAATGGGCGAAGTAGGCCATTTCCTCGACCAGATTAGGATTGATACCAAAAAGATATCAATGGAGTTCAGCATGGCTCGTTGAAACCATGGATACTCACAAAGAAAAAAAACAAATATGTAGTTTTCCACAAATTTAATGATGATGGCATCAAGTATCGCATATTAAAGGGAAGGGAGGAGTAGAGGAAGAATGGAATGGGACTACATTTATTTTGTATCATCTACATTTTGCAAAAGGCTATTCTATACGATCGCGAAGTGCTCTTCAATAGATTTTTGGAACACTAACACTTAATTTTTCTTCATAATGAGCATTGATGCAATTAAATGAGATGATCGCCTTAAAAAGATTTTTTTTCAGCTCAATAACAAGGCTCATGTTACACTTGGCTGTTCTGATTTCACTAGGAAGGCAACCATTACTAATACGGAAGTCCCCATCTCCAACTAGACACGCATTCCCTGTTAGCATGATTCCCACTGCTTAACGTCTGGGATACCAACGTGAAATACGCTCTCCAGGAATTCAACCTACAGCGAAGCGGAGGTCGCAGACGAGACAGACTCTCAGGATTGGCCATTGAGCGACCGGAATAGGGAATATAGCGCAGAGTCCGACAGGATGAAACGTGGATGAAGTAATCTGTCAGCTGTGCTCATGCACTCACGAGCAAAATTTCAACAAGGAGAAAACAGGCCACACACAATTGGATGAAGGCGTCAAAGGGGTGCATTTGGAACCATCAAAATATTTCAGAAATTTATCGCCTTGCCTCGACAAAATAAAATAAATGAAAATTCACATCGCAATGCATGTCATTAATAAGTAATAACAATGACACAATATTCAATAGTTTCCTTTCGTATTGTCTGCCAAAAAAGTTGCAAACCGTTGCGGTGGATGCTCATGTGCATATTCTCCACAGATAAAATGTTTCCAGCATCATTGCCAAGTGCTGCAATTTAATTCGAATGAAAATGATATACCACATAGTTGCAGCAAGAAATGAAACACAAAATAGCACGGGCATATAAAGGGTGGACTCGAGGAGTAGGTATTTTCCACCTCCCAAAGAATTTTGAAATTATCCCATTGATCCCAAAAAAATTCAATAAAAGTGAAATTTTGGGTACGATGGATGCCAGTAATGGTAACACAATCGGAATCATGATGACCATTTTAGGGAATACGATATGATACTATAATATTAAGTGCTATATAATTATTATAGTTTTATCGGTGTCTGAGACAGCAAGTACGACGTAGTCTAACGTCTCAATCCGCAAATAGGAAGGCCATTAAATGGTTACACCAGACGAAGAGCTTTATGCTACCCTCAACGAATCTGTAGCTCTTTTACCCTCGACATTGACACTCATACGTTGAATCCGCTGTGGGAATAAAAAAACGTGGAATAATACTAAAATATTTATTTTATTTTAAAAATGGAATTTTTCTGAAGCGTTAGACCTTAAGGATATGCAACAATTTATTTTCCCTTCGACCACACCGCATACATTTTTAGAAACTCTTCTCGGATCTCTTCAGTGACTGCGGAATCTAGCTTTCCGAGTTAAGAGCGTGTTTCCCACGATGATTCGTCCCAGTGCTAAATTCACGCCGTCACAGCATCGGTATCGTCGAGGTCTGACTCTTTGTGTCCTTCATCGATAAACCACTCGAGTTTACCACGCCTGCACGAAGCAACCTGACAAAACGAGACGGGGAATAATGGCAAACTGAGGAAAATAGACTAAAATTAGGGTATGCAGCAAATCTACTGAAAAAATATTCCAGTAATCTACTAATCGTGGTGAAATAGAAAGCGCCGCTCTCATAGGTCCACAGATGGTCTTCGTGCACGGTTGCTATCATGCAGGGGCTTCAGGTGCTCACTATTTCTCCTGTAAAGGAGCATTAAATCCTCAGTGTACATGTAACATAACTTTACTGATGTCCGAATCGTGTAACTGAGTGCACATCAGGCAGGGATCACGCGATGTGAACCAATTAAAGAAATATTTGCCAGGCATAAAATCTCACTGCACAATTGTTTTGCGGTAAAAGAATCATAGGGCATTGAAGAATTAAAGGGAGAGATAATAAAAGTACGGAAATACTTGCATGAGTGTGTCACATAAGAAACAAGAGGGCGTCCGGAAGTGAGAGAAATACAAATGAGCAAAATTTTAAATGGAGATTGAAAAAAGATATCGGTTGCAGAATTTTTTAATAAATGTGTTTGCACTCGCGTTAAAGTTATCCCCATCCGACACTTGATGCACTATTTTAGAGCGTTAAATTTCTCCTAAAATTAATGAGGAATGACGAAGTGTTTATGCTTCAATTCAGTAAAATGAGTAGATTCCTCAAAGTAACGCCTGAAACAACATAGTTTGTTACATTTCTTCTTAAAAATAAACTCAAAAAACTTCGTGGTTTTCATTAGAAAACAAAAATAATATGTATCTTCTCATTTACAGTTTTCCCTTTCATGCATTTAAAATCAAGCAGTGGAACACGTTTGCACTTGTAGCCTCAAAATATTTTTCTATTAACTGAAAACAGAAAATAATACTTGCTGCTTCGCTGGTGGATTATTCTACAAATTGATTGGCATGTTTTGGAAATATCTCCGAATATACTGGAATAGTATTAGTTTTAGAGCATGAGGACACATTCTCTTTTTTTAAATAAGCTCTGAGTGCCTATTTTGAATCTTATAAAGCCTTTTAAGGTATTTAAATATCGCATGCTGCTTCAGGGGTTTAAAGATAAAAAATTCTAGGATCCAAAAATTCTCGATCTACTCAAGTCGCAAGCCTGATGGGAGGTGAAGCCCGGGAAACCATTTATATCCCCTCGCAGAACACGGCCTTGCACAATTGCATGCGGACAAACATATCACATTTGGAGACCGTGCTAATTGAATTCGGCCCATTCGGTGGTTTCTCGAGCAGAGTCACACAGAGCAAAAGACATCTATTTTTCCCGTCATGCGGCAATGGGGAACAAGGATCACGCACTCACTGGTGAGGGCAGGAAAACCAAATTAGGCGATCCCGGAGCTGGATGGCGCTGTCACAAAAATACGTCCGCCGAAAGAGTCGTCCACGTGAGGGAATTGAATGAGTGACGGTCGGAGGATGAAATATAGTGTCGGATACTTTGCACCCAGACCAAAAATCCCGAAACACACACATCCTCGGAATTTGAGGCTGGTGATCGTCAAAAATATCGGTTTCAATTTAAATGTCAAAATCTATTCACTCAAATGGAAACCGACATTAAAAATAAAGTCCGATATGATTACGGCATTATCTAAAATCACTCATTTCAATGATCTTTGCCGTTCCGTCCCTAAGCACCAAAAATAATTTTCTTATTACTGACCTAAGATACAACAGCAAAAGTAATTATGAAATTACGTCAATGATTCTCAGAAATTGTTATCATCTTTCGATTGACAGGCTGTCTTAGTGCGAAAAGGAGTTCACTAGGACTCTAATATTGACCGTACCCATAATTTCATTAAAATGAGTTTTCAACTATTTTGATATTTGTATTGACACAAACAATTAGTTTTGATGCAAGTAGAATATTTCTAATCTCCGTATCGCAAATAGAAACAGTAGAGATTGGGATTGAAAATTCTCATTTCTCCAGCTGTCCATCACTGCGCACGGCACTTCCAAATGGATGGAATAAAGTTATCCGTTGGAGGAAAAATTAAATTACTTTTTAACATTCCAATTCACGGCTTCACTGTGAGAGTCCTCACTCGCTTGAACCACTACTCGCGTGAACGAGTGTGCGTCTAACGGAACGATTAAAGAACCAAAGCATTCCCTTCAGGAGAAATATAAAATTTACCGAGATTGGAGGTTATCCGTCAAACTCATATCGGAATACCAAGGAGGAGACGCAAACTCCCCCATCACGTCCAGCCGAACATTTTCTCCTGACTCCACTGCTACGGCAAACAAACCGTTCCAACTAATCCCACCTCACCTGCCACGCGGGATACTACACTTAAGCTTATTTAGAGATACGACTTTTCAAGCGTGGCGCTGTTATAGCACCGTGTGCACAATAGAGCAATGAGTTGGAAAAGATCAGTGAGAGGACGACTGTGAGTGAGTGATTGACGGCTGGCTATCTTTCGGAACGCTTCCTGGGTTTCTCGCATCTTATAACCGGCAAAGGTTCGATCCGAGGGATCTCTTCTCGACTTCTTCAATCCTCCTCGGGCCGAGATGGAAAGGAAACTCTTTTCCGCATTGTATTGTGAAAAAAGATGAGATTGCTTCTAGTAGGTAATAAAGGTGTCCTGTGGAACCACTTCCTGGGAAGTGAACGCGATTTAGAGTGTTGGGAGATATTACTGCAAAAGTGACTCATCTGCACCCGATAAGACGAAGGGCGACTTTGAAAAAGGTAAGACTTCCCTTGCTGACTCCTTGCTTAGCCAACTAACTTCAGGGAATATCCCAAAAAGCTTAATTGACATTTTCCGTGAGCTAAATAAGCCGATGACCTGCAATTTTGGATAAGTCCTTTTATTGCGTCAGCATAGACAATTCGGAAATCTAGAAGAAATTTATGAGAAAGGACATATGATATTACTTTCAAAACAGTGCGCACTGAGGATGTGTGAAATTTTCATGTCATCTTCATCTAAATACTATCTATCCTCCAAGCCGCCGCTAGGGCAGTGTGGCAGGGGGCGTTAGGTCATCAGCAAATAATGATATTTATTGTTATTAGCATCCCATATCCTTTGTCAACCCTACCCTAATGTGTATATTTCACACGCCGTTGGTCTTAGTACCTACTGGGTGAGCCTTACCCTCGCCCACCAAACCGACCTTCGGGTTGATTACTGTCCTTTGACGCTAGGGATGGTTGAGCTGGCGTATCAGTTCCCTACGGATACACTCACGAATTGTGCGAAAGGGGATTCATTAGATCTATCCGCTCGGCGGTCAACCTCTCTCAGCTTCCCATCGTTGTCTCGTCCACCAATGTCATGTGGGGATAAAATTATTCCTTCTGTTTCAGTTTGAAACTCAACTTAACTGACATCTTTTTAACATCGTTTTGGTCGTGCATACACGCTTCGGGCTTCCAATGACTCCCAATAAAGGCTATCCAATAAAAATCAGACGCTCTTTGTTCGTTCATAACGATCCTCCACGAAACGAGCAGCCTTCCGCTGCATTCTGCTTCATTACAAAGATTAGTGCCTTCTCTTCATGGTCCCACATGCTGGAAGCGTACTCAAGCTGAGGTTAAACTAGTGATAAATAACCTCTCCTTCTCCTTACGTTTTCATAATTCAACCACGATGCATTTCGTAACTGCGTGCATGATCTACGGAAAAACCTCAATAGTGCCTATCGAATAACGGAAAAAATTCCTCAAGCAAAACTGTTACGGAAAGCCTCGAGACCTTCAACTAGAGGGGAAAATACGCCCTTAGTGCACTCTGACACGATCTAAAATTGAAGGGAATTCTCGCAAAATGAACAAACGCTTTGTTGACTGAATCCCGCGTAAGGCACCTTCATTTAAGTTCACCGGGAAAGGCAATCATCATTTCATCTTCCTCTGCCCTCCTCACGGCCCCTTTACCTCCGAGCGCCTGAACGCAGCAGTCTTTGACCTTGATGACCCGCATTCGACTCCTCGTTGAAACCACAAGTGCCCCGAATGGTGACCCACAAATTATTCGCCGAGTCAGTGGAAAATGAGCACGAATAAAATAAAGTGAGGGCGCCAAGGTGAAATTAGGTTTCCTTGGCACGGCACGCCAGACGGGAGTTTTTCAATGTTGTTAACAGATAGACCTGTAACCGCCACTTCCATTTCCATGCTTTGAATTCTTCAAATAGCCAACATCAGGACTGGAAAATCCTTGGACATTGATGTGGCACCGATGCATTCCAAATATTTTATTACATGCGTTGGTTGTCGTAATGCACACGCATGATATCATAAGAGGGCTGTTCTGAAAATATTGATACTTCATTTTTAATTCGTGAAATTAATTACGAAAAAATTCAAATGTAGAAAAATTTGTTAGCCTGTGTATGTGATTCATTGATTTTACTGCTAGGATGTGTCAACGTCAGCCGTTGCAAGTTGAAACATGTTCAGTTTGCCAATGGCAACTGTTCCCTTTCGCTAAGGTGCCTCTTCACATTGGGGTACAGCACAAAGACACATTGGGCTAGCTATGGACGATAGGGAGGTGAAAAAGACACTTCACGTTGATTTTTGCGGAATATTCAGGCTGCATACGAGTGTCCTTTTGTTCAGATACGAGACATCTCGGAACCCAGCGCACAAAAACACGTTCCATGTGCAATTTTTCTGTTACCAACATGTAAATGGCTCCCAATGATATTTCTAATATTTCTTACAGAGCCCTTAAAGGTATTCAACGATCCGCTCTCATCACAGCAGCAGCGGTGTTAATGTTAACTTCCGTTAGAACAGTGACTGGGGCTACAGGTCTGGATCTTCCTTTGAAATTGATTGCACCCCCTCTGTAAACACTTTAAACCATCTTCTATATATGCTATAGGGGATAATGGACTCTCCATAAATAGGCCTCAGCTGACGATTTGTTCAGACGAAAGCACATTTCAATGCAGCGTACTGGTCGTCGCGTGTTACATCCATCGTCACCCGAAAGGAGCTGAAGATGTTTCAAGTTGTAACACCTACGCTGTCGCAATACTGGAGTCAGACCAATGAAATTTGCACCAGGTATACAGTAGACATTATTCTAGCAATATAGAATAAAACTGAATTTTTGCACAATGCATTATGTGAATTAAAAATCTATTGTTACTCTTTATTGAACAGTGCTCGCATTCTAAGTTGGTGACTGAATCTTCGAAAAAATCAAACTGCCTTGGGCTAATGCAAAAAATGCAAAATGCAAAAAATGTTTTGATAAATTCCTGGATCGTAATAGGAATGAAAACCCTTCACTACCAAGTGATGGAACGAGGAGTGGGGGGGAAAGTGGCCTCCATATATACTCCATCTGCTTCACCGAAGGAAATACGGAAACGCGCCCTTAAAGGGCTTACATCCGTCTCTCGTCAAAATCCTAACTGACCACAGAAATGCGATGCCTGAAAGCCAGGTCGTCACGGAGATTCAAGGTTAAATAAAACTAAATTTTACAAGGAAAGCGGTAATTTTTTTAAATTTTCATAATTTTGCTCATTATTTCGTTAATCGCTATTTATGGACAATTCCATATTCAAATTCTGTTATTTGTTAATTTTTGTCTTAGAATGTGGACTAATTTAATTCTGCGTCCACCGCGATACATTTGTAGGCGTAATACGAATTTTAAATTATTTCCACATAAGTATTGTAAAAAAAATGAAGGCACTCACGAGCTCTGAGAGTTCATACAAAATATAGGAGAGTATAAGGCGTGTTTCAAAGAGAAAATTTTTGATATAAATTTAAATCTCTCATCAACCAAGTGAGGAATATGATTCGCAAATTAACCTAGGGAAAGTACGACCAAATACTTAAGTTGTAAGAGGAATTGCACCATTGAATGAAATTCAATAATATCCACTCCCGAAAGCCCCAAATACCTCTATAGACAATAGAAATTATACAATTTTAATATCATTTGTGGCATAATTATTTCTTATGGCATAAACTTCTATTAACGGGCAGTTCCCTTATCATTGGAAATTAATTATTATATGCTGATTTCAATGGATAATAATGCCCGCGAAATGTTAATAAATAAAACCTTTTAATGACACGACTCTTAAAGACCATTTCACACATTCCCACAATGGATGTGTAGGGCAGATAGATGGCGATTCCATAGAGTCCGTACAATAAAATCGCTAAAAGTCCTTTTCCAATTTTCAAGCGATGGATACAATTGCCATATGAAAATAAGAAAACCCACTTCTTCCACGTGAACCAAGCCTTAATTTTTAATTATAAACTATAAATTATAATTTGAATAAAATGTTAATTAACGAATGTGGATTTTTTACATTTAATTATAATTTTCCATGTGGCCGTTTAAAAGATTTTTTTTAAATCCATAAAGATATTCAACTTTTTTCTAACTGTAACTTGGAGTTTTTTTCTCAAGGTGCCATGTTAAGCCTTTCAAATGAATATCACTTTGAGAGCTGCAACACATTTGAAGAGACAAAGGTCTTCAGCAGTAAAATTCGGATTCATTCGCATATGTTCCGCCTTCAAAGGTCGCATTCCATGGCGCTAATCACACATAGGAAACGCCTAGTGAAAATAAAAAAAACCTCCACATCCGGATTGAATCTGCGTTTCTTATTTTTTTTTAGGCTAATGCACAATGCACTGAGGACGGATATTACGGCTTTGAAAATGTCCCACCCCAGGACATCATCATCTGTCTAATTGCGGAAGTACATATCCCTGCGCTGCATACTTCCCACCCCCGATAAAATCGCCAATTCATGGAGAGGGTCCCTTTTCAATAAGAGTGGAAATCCTTCGTTTATCCGCTCGAGCAATGCGCTCTCGGTGCACCTTCCTCCCTCTCTCGCCCAACCGAAAAGGGCAGAAGGGTGGCCTCGCCGGAGGGGGCGAGGGTGGGGCCGAGGGAGGGAGGAAGATGGAACGACAATCGCGAGCGTCTGAATTTCCAGAAGATGACCTTTATGGAGCGCCGCGCAAAACTCGTCTCGCACCCATTCTAACGGCACGAAGAAGCACAAAATTTCATCCCGAGGAACATCCTCGGCGGCGAAACGAAGCCAGGGAGAGTGGGGGCTCCATCTGGACCCGAAAAGGGCACCGGGGGAAAAAAACGTTCAAGGCTGAACTAACTCGGGGCGGAAATTACATTCTGTGCCGGGATTTTTGAGATTACGAAGAGCACCCAAAGTCTCTGCTCCGCATTCGGGAGGGTGGCAGTCATACCGAGAAAGGATTAACGAAGATCACAGCCAGACGCTTTCACAGACAGAATTCTTTTGCTACTATTGAAAATAACCAATGCGTGCTCTTATTACTTTCTGAATAAGATATCCGCTCTTACTTAAGACGTTTGTAACTAATGCATTGAATCTATTTATTAAAGAGATTACTTATTTCATTTTTGATGGAGTCAGTCACGTTAATATGACAACGATTAGAAAATATGTCAAAGACGCCTAGGTTGTATTTCAAGAGTATAAAGTTTTATATTTTCCCACGGGAATCCTAAACCTTACCGGGATGAAATTACCCTCTCTTTTGTTAAGATAGTTTAAATACCTCCACGGAAGTTATAAAAGGCTACAAGATCTGCAGTTAAAGCGTGATTGAGTTATAAATTAAGATATTTTTCACGTTGATGTGTTTAATAAAGATAATTATAGATAATGAATGAGGTCTAGGGTGTCAGCATTTAAATCAGGAACCCCTCCCAATGCTCTCCAAGTTGCCATGATAAGATGTACTAACGCATGTACTACATTATATCTGCTCTCGCTTATTGCACACAGGAGCCTCCGTAAATAGGTAGATAATTTTTTTTCTATGAAAAAATAAGCTTTCTCAAATGTTGTGATGTGTATACCAATTCCCATACCCTAAATCCTGCCTGCAACAGAACAGGTACTTGGTTCAATGTTTAAAGTATATCGGTTATTTCGTCGCTATCACAACTCGAGAATGCCACATTAAAAAACCTCACTATAAAACAAATGGTACTATGCTATCCAATACTTTTTACATTGGAAAAGTATCATATCAGAAATGTTTCAATTCAAGTAGTTTTTGATGAATGATACTGTATCAGGCATAACTCTGTGGAATTTCTCCATGTTCAAGA